>PVJS01010993.1:0-46724 GCA_004027185.1 Glis glis
TGGCTAAGTGTATTAAATACATTTTCAATTAAGATATTTTCAACTTATGATGGATTTATTGGATGCAATTCCATCATAAATTGAGGAGGATATAATTTTATCATAGTATACTATACTCCTGTATATGTTATAGGAGTGTATATACTGTGTAGTCTATAATACACATATATGTGCACATACATATTCTGAGGACTTACTCTAAGCCACACACTGAGGATAAATGTAAGAAGAAAGACCCCCTCTATTGGCTCCATTTACTGTAGAAAAGGGAAGACGGGATGTGTCAACAATTACAATAAAGTGTGTTAGCCATTATGATCAAGATAAATACGTGTTGCAACTAAGGCACCTAATGAGGGTTGAGTTAGGGCATCTTCCTGTGATGTGAGATAACGGATGTTGACAATCTAGTCATTTCTATTAGACTCCATTTGCTAAGGTAGAATTTCAATGCACTAGAAGCCCCATGGTCCGAATGTTTGGAGTAATTGAGCTATTTCTGGAGCAACCACGAAGATGGAGAATGGCCAAGATTGTGCTCAGGGTGATTCGGGTTGATTTGGAGCCCCTTGGTCAGGTTGAAAGGACAGGTGTTGCTGCTGGCCACACTGGGATTAGAATCCTGTTTCCACCACTTGCTGCTTGGAGGACTTACCTCTGCCATTTAACTGGTTTCAAACTCAGTATCTATCTTCTTAAAAGGGAGACAATGTTTCTTCCATAGCTTTCTGCCCGACTTGGAGTTTCCATAGCTCTGACAGGTATGCAGGTAGAGTCTCAGGGTACTGGACAGGTCACCTGCAGAGGGTCAGGTTCCTAGATACTTTAATGATGAGTAATGTGCCATAACATGAACCATCTCTGCGGCAGCTTCTTCTCTCTGTGGGTTCTTCGTGAAAGGGCTAAGCTTTGGCTGGGATGGGAGGATGCGCAGGGATTCTTGGAATTTGCTGTTTATTATTGGGAGTTTGTCAGTTTTCTTACCCTGAATTTTACCTGGTTTGATCTGCTCTGATCTGATCCGCAGAATTCAGAGCCACTTTGGTTTTTTGAGTCATTTAGGATCACTGTTTTAGGTAACATTTTTGTCAATGTGATCAAATACCTGATAGGAACAACTTAGAGGAAGGAAGGTATATTTGGCTCATGTTTCTAGGGGTTCAGTCCATGGTTGGCCGGCTTCAAGACAGAAACAACATGGTGGTGGGGCATGGAGGAGAAAGACCGCTCAGGGCAGTGGTGAAGAAGACAGCATGAGCAAAAAGAACCAGGGACAGATATAGTCCTAAGGCCCCTCCCCCAGTGACCTGCTTCCTCCAGCCACACCCCACCTGCCTATGGTTCCCACCCCATAAGTCCATTCACATTGTTAATCCATCAGTGGAGTTTGGAGCCCTGATTCAATTTTTTTTCACCTCTGAACATTTCTGCAATGCCAGCTCATGAGCTTTTCTTGGGCACACCCCATATCCAACCATGACAGTCAGTCTGTCCTTCCCTTCCTGTGACCAAAGTCAGCTCTGTCTAGCTTACAATCTCCTCTTCTCTTTTTAGAAAACAACATACTTCCCTGAGGGAACATTTTATAATTGGTCAAGTTTGGAGGATGTTGCATTGAAATGAACTAGAGTTTAGTTTTTTACTTTGTGCCCCCCAGACATTGATTTGAAAGGCAGTGATTTCTAAATATTTACTGAGAGGAGTAGTCACATGGACTATCACATTCCTCTTCTGAACTTAAAATCTAAAAGCCTTCTTGGAGAATTTTTGCAACGATTGAAGCCATCCACCTTCCACTGCCAAAATGGCAGGGAAGAGAGGGTAGAGATTTTATAAATGCTTCTGATATAAATCCCCCTTTTTCTCTGCATGTGCAGGAAGTCACATTCAGTGGGACATTTATTTGCAAAGCACTCTTTAGAACTATTTAACAATCCATTTTTATTTACAAAAATGTGGTCTA
The DNA here is from genome assembly GCA_004027185.1 of Glis glis. Taxonomy (NCBI): domain Eukaryota; kingdom Metazoa; phylum Chordata; class Mammalia; order Rodentia; family Gliridae; genus Glis; species Glis glis. The sequence continues at coordinate 1,964 of PVJS01010993.1, forward strand.
GTGTCACAGGGGCTTAGATCCAGCCTTTTCGCTGTTCAAACTTAATCACAAAATACACCAAGGAAAACGACTTCTCTATGCCTTCTGATATTCATATTCAGGCAGGCACCAGGAGCCATCACTTTTCATATTACAGTAATCCACATTGTTCATATCTTCAGCACCCAAGGAAAACGGGACTGCATCCTTGATCAAGGGACTGCGCTTCTCTGCAAGAGGAAAGACATACGACAGAGCCATTAAATGTCAGGAAAAATCAGGTTCAAAAGCCCATCTGAAATTAAAAGGATGCCATGAGATGTGGCATTTTTAACTTCATTGCTACCCAGTAATTGTTAATTAGATTAATTACTGTCCAGGACACTGAGCTGGAAACTTCATTTTCATGCATAAGGCTGTGAGGTCAGCTGCTTCGCCCGCTTGGGACTGATCTTGGGGTTTCAGAAGTAGCTGCAGGAGGAAGTATAGTCGTGACATTACTGCAGCTGCTGCAGAAAAAGGGAAAACAAGTCTTCAAAGCCTTTGAGTGTCTGTGCTTCCTCCACAGACCCACTTGTCGATGAATTTAAAGCCTTCCTTCCAACCGAGTTTCCCAATCTTCAAGCCCGTCCGTCTCAATAAACTGTATGAGACCTTAGCCCTTCTAAGAAATGAATCATATTTTCTCTGTTGTACTAGATCGCCGTTGACTACTAATTCACCCAGTATCGATCTCAAGCCCATATTTCTTACAGTGTTAGATGGGGAATTATCTCACGCTATTAAAATGCTGCCAAGTGTCGGAGTCTCTTCCAATCCCGGTACCCAGAGGCCTGCTTCATCCCTGGGAAGCAGGGCAGAATTGGTTATTTGCACCTGACTCTTTTCCTTTTAGTTTCTTGTTTCTTTTTTGATGTGTGTGTGTCAAGAGGACTTATTTGGAGGAAGGAGAGGAAACCTGGTGCTTCCATAGGACTGAGAGCAGATTTGTAAAGTTAGGACATCTCCATGGAGAAGTTTCTAGAACCAGAGAAGAGCATTAGAATGAGGTAATTTCTCGGGTTTCTCAACAGAGATGTCATATGTTTACATATCTGCTTTCAGTCCTATTGAAGCACCCTAATTCCTTTCCCATATACACAGTGGAATTTTACTCGGCTAGAGAGTACAACAAAAGCATGTCATTTGTGGGAAAATGGATGGAATTAGAGAATACTATGCTTGCTAAGTGAGATCAGCCAGTCTCAGAAAGTCAAGGGTTGAATGTTCTTTTCTCATATGTGGAAGCTAGAGAGAAAATAGGAAACAAAAGGGACTTTAAATGATTGAGGAGAGTGAGCATAGAATAGTGGAAACGGATAGGGGGAGGAAGGTGGGAAGAACTGATGAAGGAAACAGTTTCTTTTTTTTTTTTTGCGGTACCGGGGAGTGAACTCAGGGACGTTACCTCCGCGCTACGCCCCCGGCCCTATTTTTATACTTTATTTTGAAACCAGGTCTCACGAAGTTGTGGAGGGCCTCACTAAGTAGAGAGAGAGAGAGAGAGAGAGAGAGAGAGAGAGAGAGACAGAGAGAGGGAGAGAGAGTGAGAGAGCTGAGGTTGGCCACGAACCCGGATCCTCCGGTCTCTGCCTCCCAAAGTACTGGGATTACAAGCGTGCGCCACCATGCCCGGCTGGAAACAGTTTGAATGATGCTGTGCCCACGTATGAAGGTATGAAGTGTGAAGGTCTCACTACCAAGCTCACTGTTATGTACAGGAGGTATGGATAGTGGGCGGGACTTGAAGGAAACACACCAAGACCTGGAGGCATGTTCAGATGTATGACTTTGAACCTTACTAAGATGTATAATTATAATGCACCAATAAAAGTATAAAAAAAGACTCCTTGGTACTCAGATTTTTTTTTATTCTTTGCCTGAAATGTAGACCATGTGAAAAAGGAGAGACTTAAACTATCATGCTTTCCCGATTAGAAATGTAATACGTATTCATTATAGGGAATGTGGGCAATTTAGAGGAGCATCAATAATCCACAGTCCCAGCTCTTAGGGGTTGCTGTCGTTAACCTCTGTATTTTGGAAGAAATAACAGGTAGTTTTCAAGAGCATCGACTCCTGACCCTAGCTGCTTGGAGTGTGACGGTCAGTACCACTGCCGACTAGCTGTGTGCCCTGTGCTCTCTGCTCCCTTGTGTCATGGAGACATCAGCAATAACTTTAAGGAGGGGATGTGAATAATAAATGAGATGATCCATGTAGAGCATCCACCCCCAAGCCTAGCACGTTGGAAGCATTTAATATACGCCACTAGAATCATTTGACTCTTTCTGTTTGCATCTCTTCCTTCTAGAAATAGGCACGGGACTGCATATGTGGGATAAAGGCCCGGAGCCCTGGTAACCATGTCAAAAAGTATTGATCAGACATTTTTTTATATTTCATATATTGAGCACCTGAATTTAATGCACTTGTCCTACAACTTTACTTTATTGAATCACGGTAATTTATATCCTTGCATAAATCATAAGTCTGAATAGGAAATGGAGCTCCATGGTTTCCCCAGGCAGCTGAGAGAGCGATTCCCAGGCAGCTCTTAGAAATGGAGCCAGATACCTTATAGGATATAAAGAGCCAACTTGGCTCTGGGCATCAGGCTCCTATTAGGATGGGAAATGAAAACGAGCCTTACCCGTTACTTTCCCCAGTGGGACAGTTGTACAAGCAAAGAAAGAAGAGTGAGAAAGGAGCCCCCAGGCCTATTACTCTCCTGCCCGGATGTTAACAGAGGTCTTATTGAAAGCGCCACCTCAGTGGGGTTTGAACCTGTGACCTGTGAAACACGAAGCAGCCCCCACTGCCCAAGCTCCTGGAAAAGATTCCGTCCTGGTGAGTAGACTCAAATTGGCTACCACTGGCATCTAGCCAAGACCCCAGAGAGAGCAGTTACTTTTTCCTTGAGGTGGGAGGAATGTGTGGGAAGGAATGTTCTAGGGGCTGTAATGATTATCTTTTCAAGGGCCAACTCTGGTGGATCGAGTGCAATTATCTGGGTTGAAATGTTGCCAAGACCTTGCTTTTATAATATGTGCCAAGGGGTTGCTAATGACCCTCTGGGTTAGGACCTAAGTTTGCAAGAAAGAAGAAACTGAAAGAAGAGAGGGTGTTGGACTCGAAAGAAGCAGGCTCGATGCTCCCTACCTTCTCATCAGTTGTTGCTTTGTTGTTGGCTCAGAGGGACAATCGATAGCACTGGGGTTGCCTGAAGGCCTTTCTGATCTACCCCATAGAGTGACCCATTCCAAAGCTATTCATTGTTGCTGCTGTCAGGTAGGGGGGTCCTAGTTTAATGGTGCAGGGGAATCATATGTTATTTGGAAGTAAGCTAGTCTTATTTGCTAACATATAAGACCTGGAATGGTTTCCAAGAGCACCAGCCTTAAGACCTGGCAGACCCAGTGGGCCTGTGTCAAATGTCTTTAGAACAGCCACGCTCCTCAACCCATCCCTACCACCCAGACCTAGGCGTCCCCCCACACACACACTTTCCTCCCAGTCTGATTCATTTGTACTCTTCCACAATATTCTCTTTTTCTCTAGTGCATTTAGCTAACTGCTAGTCTCCTAATACTTGGAGATTTTTTCCCAAATCATGAACACACACATGCCTTTGCAACACACCTCCATAGTGTTGATGCACAGGTTAAGTTCAGACCAGTAGAAGTACTCACACCACGCATGCTACCTGCTAACACATTTGTTACCAGGGAGGTGAGCAGGCCGTGTTGTTTCCCAGATGAGGAAACGGAACCAAAGATGTTAAATGATTTGCCCAAAAGCCACAGCTAGGAAGTGGTGGAGCTGAGCTGCAAGTTGGCCTTGACCCGTCTGCTTGCTTTAGCAGAGACAATGATGGGTCATCTCACCCACATTGGGAGTAAGCCAGTCTCACTTGCTAACGTATAAGACCTGGAATGGTTTCCAAGAGCACCAGCCTTAAGATCGTTCCCACACTGCATGCACAGGAGACACGATGAACCTCTATTGCCATGTCTCTTGGTTTGGTAGAGTAGATTAGACTTTTGGTTAAATTCAGGAGTTCTGTGCTTGCGACATGCCAGAGAGAGCCCTTGGATCGCTTCCGCAGGTTGCCCCAGAGGAAGCACCATGCCCCTCTGGCTTTCCCCACTGTCAAGGCCCTGGGCCACCTGGTTCCTGCCCTGCTTTACTCGGACTCCTGGACCCTCTCCATCTCCCTCATTCTGGACACACCATCGTTCCCCCTGCTGGCTTTCCCCGTCTGTTTACCCTACTCCCTCTCATCAGGATGTCTCTTTTGATTTAAGGCCAAGCCTCCTCTCCCAGGTCAGTGGGGCCCCGCCTGGGAGCCCTGGCTGTTGTCTGCATCCTCCTTCTCAGCGATTGCGAGGGGCCATTTCTCTGGAATGGCATGCCTCTCCTCACGCCACACCTCATTTGGTGCCTTTGCTCTCTCGTTTCTTTTCCAAGTCCTGGCAACCGAATAGCAGCTCAACGTGGTTATAAACTTCCACCGCGAGTCGTCACTGATGTTTTCCAGCATCAAGCCTGCCTTCCTGTCTCCACCTTTTTCCATCTGAGGCTAAATGTCATCCCTGGAGTAGCGCAGGCAAGCCTGGCAAAGCCCCGACCGTGCAGTGAAGACTCCATCCTGGCTAGAGGAGAGGCAAGCGCTCTGGGCCATAAAACTGTAGGGAGACAAGAGGAGTCCGACCCCCAGCGCATGGTGTGCGTTTCCACCATTCACCCTCTCCTTTATTCAACACGGGCCCTAACTTCTTAATGGGGCAAGTGTGGTGTTGGGTGCCAGGACTGTAATGTGCAACAAGACCTGGCTCCTGCTCTGGAGGGGGCACAGACATGAGAGTGTGGTAGTGGCGTTATTTCCATGGGGCTGAGGACTGGGTGGCAGCATGCTTCAAGATAAAATGAGAGCCAGGCGTGATGGCCCATATCTGTAATCCCAGTACTTCAGAGGCTGAGACAGGAGGATTTCAGGTTCGAGGCTAGCCCCAGCAACTTAGTGAGGCCCTCAGAAACTTAGTGAGACCCTGTTTCAAAATAAAAATAAAAAGGGCTGGAGGTGTAGCCCAGAGGTAGAATGAAAAGGTGGTAATGGATGGCCTGCACTCAAACTCAAGTTTCCATCAAAGCTTTATGTTTTTTGACCCAAATGTTCCAAAGCCTCTGCTAATAGCTACTGACTGCCATTTATGGTTCTGTGCCAGGCTTTCTATGGTTCTATGCCAGGTTCTACATTAAGGGCTCCATAGGTGTTAGTTCATTTAATCCTGACAATGCACACAAGGTCTGGGTTCTAGTCCTGGTCAGCTAGTGGCCACTCTGTCGAAGGGAAAAAGATCTCTCTGCTTCAGCTCTTTCCTCTGTAGTGGAAAGGTCTTGCTATCCCATCTCTAAAGACATCCATCCTGGCTCTCGATGTTTTCTGAGTAAAGACACTGAAGATGTTCCCTGTCAACTGACTTCTCTGTCTCCAAATATCTCTTGCATAATTGCTTTGTCTTCATTAGCTTTTGCAGAACAAATTTAGGTGAGTTTGCATCTCTATGTTGTGAGATTTAACTGTGAAACAAGGTCAGTTTTGCAGGCTGTTTAGTCATGAGTTAAGTCCAACTACCTAGATATTTCACTGACTCTACAATTTCTGTTCAGATATTCACAATCATGAAGGCAGAGCCCAAACACAAAGCTTCCACTTCCCACTGAGAAGAGCTGGGATCCTTGGCCCACTCATGGCTCCCCCTTGGAAGGACCATGGTGGGTGCTCCTTAAAGGATGGTCCATTACCCTTATGCAAACACCATCTTGAATAGAGCAGCATTCTGCTTTGGTGTTGTACATCCCCATGGGCAGGCAGGTTGGGAGTGAATCTCTGAGAGCTGGCTTCAAAAAGAGGAAGGCCCAAGAGCCACATCGAAAGCACCATAGAATTAGGAACTTCTAAATGCCAGGTCTTCAATAATCCCGGCAATGCTTTTTCTTCTTTTTTTCCTTATGGTCCCCAAAGTTGGGTGATGGATTGTCATTGGCTGGGAACAGTTGGATCTTATGATATTAACCTAGTTGCTGGAATGATTAGGGGTATCTCTTCTCCACCAATAATGGGTCTCATTCTGAGAATATTCCTAGTTTTAAGGAAGAACACTTTGGTTTGCAAGTCCTCCCTCTACTCCTCATGAATGGAAGTGACTTGCTTGGATAGCAAAGATAATACCGAGCAGTCAGGAAACTCTTTTCTTGTTTTGTGAACAGGCATATTAACAGAGAAAACTTTATAATCACCCTTGAAATGTTTTGAGTTCAGATAAATCTATGATTTAATAATACTGATGTTGAATTATACCCCAGATAACCATTCCTGTGGATGGCTTCATTACATTCTTATAATGGATGGAAAATATAAAGCACAAAGAGGATCCCTGGTTTCCCCAAATTCACCCAATTCTAAGTGGCAATATAAGAGCCATAACCTCATAATTGCCTCCTCTTCTTATCAGGTGTTAAACATCCTGGGACCTCTCAAATGTGTTTATATCAAGAAGGATGTGATACTCTGTCTCACTACTAAAGAAGAAAGAGAATATGCATTTAACTTATTTTCAATTGATCCCAAGGGATACAAAAATTCCCAAGAATTCTGTTTTATGGAATATTTATACGAAAACTGAGAAAACATCCTTTAACTCCAAGATCTTGGAAAATTCCCATAAAATTCTCTACAGTTGCTTTACTCAGAATCAAATTTTCACGTTTTCCTCCTTCACTGACACGGCAGGCTCCACGTATTTTAGAAATGTAGCAAGTTTCCCCTTCATTTACAAAATTTCCACCTTTTCTTTTTCATCGTGGATAGCGAACCAATCCTCTGGAAAATCCACTTGATTTAGAACTGCAGAAACACATGGTATTTAAAAATAGAGTTTCTACCTTAGATCATTCATCTGAGAATTTTGTGTGTGGGTCCCCCTTTCCAAGCTCATTCTGCAGCGACCACCACCAAGCACCACCCTAAAAGAAATTTGATGTTAAATTGGGCATCTTAGAGCTTTATCACTGATTCCCAAGTGGCATCATTTTGTATAGCAAATGAAGGAAAGTAGGAGTGTATTTTAAAATGTGATTTACACATTTCTTGTAGTTGTTGGTATTTAAATAAAATGAAACTAGTTTCTATTGTTTGGATAAATGTCTCCCAAAGTCCCATCTGCTGAAGGCTTGGTCCCCAGCCTGTGGTTCTGTTGGGAGATGATGGGACCTTTAAGAGGTGAGGCTTACTGGGGGAGCGGGGGGGTTAGGTCATTGGGGGTGTGCCCTTGAAAGGGATAGTGGGGCCTCAGCCCCTTCTTCCTTTTTACTTCCTTGATGCTATGAGGTGAACAGGCCTCTTCTGCCACATGCTCCCGCCATGATGAACTATACTGTGCTGCCACCAGATCAAGTGACCATGGACTGATACCCCTGCAACTGGGAGCCAAAATAACCCTTTCCTCTTTTTAAGCTGATTCTCTCGGGTATTTTGTCATAGTAATAGAAAGCTGACAAACACATTAGCTGAGTCAAAACGAATCACACTGAAAAACTTAAGTGGATGCATGTTTTCTGCCTTATATAGAAACTTCAAGCTTTTAATTTTTATTCTGTGTTGGTGTTCCAGAGATTCTTTAGTTCTTTTTAGTAGGATGTCAGTCTCTACAAAATGGGAATAGCATGACTTTATTCATTGTATGAATGAAGAAGATACCCAGTACCATGAATGGTTGTTGTAGAACATTGCCTAACATGGTAACCTTCATAAAATGAGCCATATACTATACCAAATATAGTTGTTTCATAACACTGGTTACATTTTTCTCCCTTATTGTCATATAAGAAGCATCTCATAGGACACTGAGGATGGTATCTCATCCATAAAACTACACCATTTCCCTTTTAAGGGTCATGATATAGTGAACAATTGATTTTCCATGTTAGTTGGATTAAATATTGGCAGGCATTGAGATTTCCTTGTCTTTGCATCTTACCAGCTCCTGTTATGGATGTTGAATATAGCGGTGCTTCGTGAACGTAGGCTAAAAGCAGGCTGATTGGCTGATTCTGAGAAAAGAAGTTGGAACGTCCGCGGAGATGGGATTTATGTGCTATTGCATGGTGTTCTTTTCCTGATTGCTATGGTCTGAATGTTCCTGTCCTCTCTACATTCACATGTTAAAATCTAATCTCCGATGTGATGATATTTAGGAGGTAGGGCCTTGAGAGATGATCCAGTCATGGTAGTGGAAACCTCTTGAGTGGGATGTATAAAAGAGGTTGCATGGAGCTCCGTTAGCCATGTGAGGACACAGAGAGAAGGCACCATTTGTAACGCAGGAAATGGGCCCTCACCAGACACCAAATTTGCCAGTGCCTTGATTTTATGCTTGGCAAGTATGAGAAATGCATTTGTGTTATTTATAAGCTGCTTGGTGTATGGTATTTTGTTGTAGCAGCCCAAATCGGTGAACATGCCAACTCTAACACAGGCCAAATTAGTGACGGAGCCATAGTGGAAGCTGGGTCATAAAGTGCTCTCCTCCTGTATTTCCTGGAGTTTTCTAGCACTGAAGCCTTAGACTCGTCTTCTCTCAGATGTTTGAAAGTATAAAATAACGGCAAACTACCCTGTGACAAAACCACTTGGAAATTTATTGGAATGGTAACTTCATCCTAGTATTTGCTTTGGGGGACTTTCTGGTGTCAATTTTCTGCTTTATCCCAGTATAATAACAATGAACAGAACTTTGCTTTAGGGTTAGTTATACTGGATATAGGTTTTAATTACATTGGTCCATGCTATGGTTAGATATAGAATGTTCCCTGATGAACTCGTGTGTTAATGTTCAGAGGTGACGCAATTAAGTCATGAGGGTTGTAATCACCTCAGTAGATAAATCCATTTTGATGGATCTGCCATGGCCTGGGTGGTAACCTAGCCAGGTGTGGTGTGGCTGGGGAAGGTGGGTCCCTCAGGTGTGGCCTTAGGGACCGTGCTTTTGTTTTGGAATCCCCTTGCTTTTTTGCTCTCTTGCTTCTGATCTCCATAAAGTGAGTGCAGGGCTTTGCTCTCTCCCTCTCTGTTGCTTCCTATCACCATGACATGAGATCTATGTCATGACTCTGGCTTCACATGGACTGAACCCAGAATCTCCAAGAAACTGAGCAAATACATCTCCCTTCCTCTAAGTTGTGTGGTTAGTTGTTTTTGGACTATAGCGGTGACAATGTTGACCGAGACCTTCTATAAACAGTGAATTGGAAGTGAAATAATTGTGATTCCAAAATTCTAAAAGTGAGTTGTAGATTACCCCTGCAGTCATGGATCCCTGTTGATACATGGGGACTGTGGCCTTCTCCCACACTTCCTGAGTGTCAGTCTAGGCACCAAGAAAATTGGCTACGAATACAGCAATCACGCAGCATGCCAGATGTTTCCTCTAAGTCTCTTTCGAGGAGGCCAATTAAAACTGCATTCATTTATTTATATTTCCATAAAACAAATTCCCATCCTTTCTTTTGCCACACACAAGGTTTCATCCACAGAGACGCATAATAAGAAACAATGGGCTGAATGCTGTGAGTAGCCTTGATATGCAGTCGTCACACCTGGGCCAATGGAGATAGGATTGCAAAGACCTTGCTAATTGCATATCGAGGCCAAGGATTTCCTTCTGAGCATGATTTTAGGATAGGTCTGAAACAAACAGCCCCCTTCCCCTCTCATTAGGACTTCAGATGTACATGTGCAAAGCAATTACTTTCTCTCCTAGAACTACAGTGCTGACTTCTCTTCCCTAAAGCTTGGAAGGAAAAATAAGAAATTTAGGACAACTTCCTCTATGTATAGCATATGCTCAAAATACATTTTCACTCTTTAGAGCTACATGTAGCAGTATTATTATGTTCAAAGAGAAAAAAGAAAACAGCACCCTTCTGAAAGTCTGATTTTATTTTTTGGTTTGTCTTCCTGTTTAGAAGCTGTTGTGATGTTTATAAATACCCCCACACAAATAAGTCGATGTGCATTTCTCGTGGCTAGCAGTTGCTTGAATAAAAGCAAAAGGAAATATTCAAAGCAGAGGCAGCTTTGCTTGCTGGGGAGGGGCGATTTGCCAAGAGAATGTATTTCAGAGTCCCAGAAAAAAAAAAGCCCATTTCCTCTCGGTTTCTATTCCACATGAAGGTCAACTCTCCACCGCATATTAATTTTTATGGGCAAGTTAGAGACTTAGAGAAAGAGAAAAGAGGGGAAGGGGGCTTGGGTAATGGAGAAGCGGGCTGACTCCAGGGTGCAGGAGAAGGGAGAGAGTTTTTTTTTTAAACTATGGCAATTGATTTTATTTTCAGCTTAAAGGCTCTCATCACTAACAAAAAGGGTATACAAATGAACGGAGCTTTTCCTGTCACTGGTGGATTAAGCCCTCCAGACAGCCTGTGATGGTTGCCTAAAACCACAGTTGGCTTATTATCAGCAGTAGACGGATTTATGGTGCTTGGGTCACTTGTTAACTCCCATCTCTTTTCTATATCACCCCAAGATCAAAGTGGAGAGAAATAAGATTAATAAACATGGGTTGGAGATTTTTTTCCCCCCTAGAGGACACAACTCATCGCATTGATCTCTATATTAACATTTCCCCGTTTGGCTCTGCTTCATGGCTAAAAATCAGAGCTTCTACTAACAATAAAATCTTCGATGCTAAAGTGTCATTTTCTTGGGGTTGGAATCAACGGAGCCCATTAAGAGAGCAAGTCCAATGTGTGGAAGGCGGGACAGAAAGAAGCATGCCAGGAAAGCTGAATTATGGGTCCTGGGAAGCAGCGCTGTTGTGCCCCGTGGCTTTCTCTGTTCTGACACTCAGTTCCTCCATCATGACGAATGGCTCAGGTGCTGGGTGTGGGAGAACACTGGGAATGTAGTCAACTAACTTTTAAACTGGGCCTTGTGGATAGACGATACCCCTCAGAGACTATTCTCTTTGATCTTCGGGAGAGAACTGGTGTCTCAGTCCCACAAGAGATTCACAGCTCTGAGAGGTGAGACCTTGTCCCTGCAGTCGGCAACCAGCCGGGGGCAGTCAGGAAGCCAAGACCTTTTGCACCAGACTTGACCGCTTCCTAAGATACTGCGTTTCTCTGAACCACAGGACAGGGGAGGAAGGAAGCTGGGTTTCGTGCCCAGCTGCAGCACTCTGTCACAGTCTGGCTTTTCACGCATCTATTATCAGAACCAATTTGGGGAAATTAGGATTTATAGAATAGGCTCCACTGAAGCAGTGGGTCAGGTTACAGTGTCTCTCCACCACTATGCAAATGGGTGATGTTTGACAGGGTCAAAATTGAGTTCAAGCCTTAAAGTTCTGAGAATTAAATATAGTATTCCAAAATATTCCTCAGTTTTCCGCTAAACATGGCATACATCTTTTTTTTTTTCTTTTCTTCCTTTTTTTTTTGGCGGTACTGGGGATTGAACCCAGGGGCATTCTACCTCCGAGCTACACCCTCAGCCCTATTTTTTATTCTTGATTTTGAAACAGGGTCTCACTAAGTTGCAAAGGGCCTCACTAAGTAGCTGAGGCTGGCCAAGAACCTGCGATCCTCCTGTCTCAGCCTCCCAAGTACTGGGATAGAAGGCGTGTGGCACCACACTAGCTCATACATCTTTAGAATTAAATCTTCACACTTTTTTTGGCTTCTTTAGTAGTGAAAGCCTCATGATTAAAAAAATAGTCCCATGAGTTTATTATTTATGATGTGAATGTAAGTACTTTATTTTTAAGTTTTTTTATATTGGAAAATAATTGATCCTTGTTGTAGGTAATTTGTATTTTCTCAAATGAAAAACACCAAATAGTTCACCCACAATCTCACTTTATTGCTTTAGAACATTTACTTTGAATCATAATTTGAGGTCTATATCCCTCCATAACATTTTTCATATTTGGCAATGTTATAAAATGTCACATAATAGGAGTAATTTCTAAAAAGGAAGATTTTTATGTTAATTTCCAGTTCCTGAGACATAAGTATCTCCTTAAGAGGAGGTTTATTGAATAATAATTGCTGTGCAATAAATTTTACATAAATAAAATGTACAATTTGTGATGTCTAAACTACACATATACTTGGGAAACCATCAATACAATCCAGATGAGAGCCTATCCATTACTCCCAAAATATTGCTCATGCCTCTTTTCAATCTCCCCCTTTCTGTCTGTCCCCAAAAACTTATATTATAACTATAGATTAGTTTATATTTCCTAGAGTCTTATAAAATGGATGCTACAGTAGGAACTCTTTATGTTTTGCTTCATGAGCTCAGCATTTTATTTTTTGATTCTTCAATATTGTATATATCAATAATTTATTCTTTTTTATTTCTGTATAGTGCTCCATTTTATTGGCATACTATCTCCACTTGTCTGTTCGTGGACACTTGAGTCATTTCCAGCTTCTGGGCATTACTTCAAGTTTTTGTGTGGATGCATATTTAGCTTATCTCAGGGAAATTGGCCAAAGAGCAGAATTTCTGGATCATATGGTAGGACGATGTTTAACATTTGAAGAAATTGCTAATCTGCTTTCTAAAAGTGAGTCTATGCGTCCACATTCTCATATGGGTTGTGTGTGAGTCCCAGCCCTCCACATCTTTGCCAACACTTAGAATCATCAGTCTTTTAAATTTTATCCAGTCAAACAGGTGTGTATGTATTTTCTTACTGTACATTTAATTTACATTTTTCTAATGTCTACTGATGTTGAGAAATTTTTTTATTTTATTTGCCATCGGTATATCATCTTTGATAAAGTGCCTTTCAAATATTATGTGCATTTAAAAAATAGTTTTTTCCTTGCCAATAAGTTTCAAAAGGTCTTTATATGTTCTGGATGCAAATCATCATTAGATATGTGATTTGCAAATATTTTCTACCTATTTGTGGTTTGTCTTTTCATTCTCTTAACTGTATCTTTCTCTTTTTAACCTTATAAAATATATGTCAAATAATTCATTCAGGGAGAATCCTTAAGCACTTCATATATAAGTTTGTGTCTTAAAAAAAAAACAGTAAGCAGAGGAAATATCAAAGCCAAAGACCAAAGACCAATCCAGTTGTGGTGGCACATGCCTGTAATCCCAGTACTTGGGAGGCTGAAACAGGAGAATCATAGGTTTGAAACCAGCCTCAGGAACTTAGCGAGACCTTATTTCAAAAATAATAAATAAAATAGGGCTGGGGGTGTAGCTCAGAGGTAGAACACCTCTGGATTCAATCCCCAGTAACACACACACACACACACACACACACACACATGTATACCATAGAACAATGTAGTTAGTATATACAGTAGTCTTTGGTTCTTTGATTAACATGCTGTTGGATAAATTATTACTCCAGTGTCACCTTTCAGACATAGTCTGGGATCAGAATATAGTTTTTAACTTACTTCCTTTTCTACATTGGAAAAATATATCTTTAATTCTCAGGACTTAAAATCCATGGGCACCACAAAATTATGTTAACAAAAATGGATGGCCACTGCTGAGCCCATGAATTATTCCTTTGTAATCTCAAAGGTACAGGCTTTCCTCCACTTACCATGGTATGACTTCCCATGGCTCAACTTCAGGATGCTGTCACAGTGAATGCACATGCAGTGGACACCATGCTTGGAAGGTTGAGTTGAGATCTCTCCCCAGGCTACTGATTGCAGTATGATTGCCTCTCAGTGCGGTGGTAAGCCACAGCCCCAGACAGCCCTGAGACCACCAGGGAAAACCAGTATTCCACAGTGTGCTGTGCTGCGAGGATGTGATGTCCGGCAGGTTAGGTGCCTTAAATGCATGGTCAACTTGTGATGTTTTCAGTGTGTGTTTGTTGATATCATTCATTGATATTTACAGATGCTCCACTCCAGAAACAGAATATCGATTGTTTGCAAGCACACATGGACAGTTACCAAGATAAGTCATATTCCTCATTCCCTGGATATCTCCCTTGGTCATGGCACATAATCTTTTTTTTAAATTTTCATTGATAGATTTGGTTAATCCTCCACTTCTTTTTTTCTGAAAGAGTGTGTGAAGGATGGATATTCATTCTGTTTTATATTGATTTAATTTACCAGTGAAGTCATCTGATTCTGGGCTTTTCTTTCTGGAAGATTGTTTTAAATACTTTTATGGATGCATTATAATTCTACATCACAGTGAGGTTCAAAGTGATACAAACATACGTGCACATATCACTTGGTGTGTGTCTTTCCTGGTCCCACCCCACTCCCTGTACATATTAGTGAGACTGGTAGTGGTGCTGTTATATATGGAAATAGCATTATTTGAACTGTTTCTTTCATCCGTTCTCTTTTTTCTCCTTACCACCTTCCTCCCCCAATCCCCTTCCACTATTCTACTGGTCTCTCCTCATTTATCTGAAGTCCTTTTGTTTCCTATTTTCTCTCTAGCTTCCACAGATGAGAGAAAACATATGACCCTTGTCTTTCTGAGACTAGCCGATCTCACTTAGCCTAATATTCTCTATTTTCATCCATTTTCCTGCAGATGACATAATTTTGTTCTTCTTTATGGCTGAGTAAAATTCCATGGTTTATATACTACATTTGCATTATCTATTCATCTGCCGATGGACACCTAGGTTGGTTCCACAGTTTGGCTACTGTGAATTGTGCTGCTATAAACACGGATATGCATGTATCACTATGTTATTCTAACTTCAATTCTTTTGGAAAGATACCTAGGAGTGGTATGGCTGGATCATATGGTGGTTCCATTCCTAGTCTTTTTAAAATTGCTAACTCCATTTTTAACTTTTTATAGGTATATTTCTACTTTTGCTGTTGATGAGTTAGTTTTAGCTGTTTATCTGTCTAGGAATTCTCCAACTTCATCAAGGTTATCTAATTTGTTACCATACAATAGAATATTTTCTTATAATTCCTCTTATTTCGATAAGGTCAAGTCATGTTCTCTCTCATTATTAATCTTAGTAATGTGAATCTTCTCTCTGTCTCTTTCTCTGGTCGATCTAGCTAAAGATTTTTCAGAATTAACTTTCTAGAGAATCAACTTTTGATATCATTGATTTTTCTAAACTGCTTTTCTTTTCTCTATTTCTATTCAAATATGATTTTATTTTTCTGTTTGATTTGGGTTTATTTTACATTTCTTTTTGCAGTTTCTTCAGGTAGTAGTTTAGGTTATTAATTTGAGATTCTTCTTCACTTTTAATATAGATGTTTACAATGAATTTTCTTCTAAGAACTGCTTTAATTGTATTCTGCATGTTTTGCTACATTGTGTTTTCATTTTCATTCATCTGAAATTGTTTTCTAATTTCTCTTGAGATTTCCTCTTTGATGCATTGGTTATTTAGAAATGTGTTGTTTAATATCTACACATCTGGGAATTTTTGAAATTTCCTTCTGTTATTGGTTTCTAATTTCATTCCATTTGGGCTGGAGAACATGATTCCTATGATTACAATTATTTTAAATTTATTGAAGCTTGTTCATGACCTAATATATTGTCTATGCAGGAGGATAATCTATGTGCATCTAAGAAGAATGTATATTATGCTCTTTTTGGAGGAAAATTCAGTTGTTAAATATAGTTGATTCATAGGATTATTCATTTCTTCTATTTCCTTGTTGGTCTTTTCCTACATGTTGTATTAATTATTGAATTTATTTGTTTATTTATTTTTTGGTACTGGTGATTGATCCCAGAGGAATCAATTTGGGGTTACACCCCAGACCTATTTTATTATTTTTATTTTGAAACAGGTTTCACTAAGTTACAGAGGCCCTGCTAAATTGCTAAGGTTGGCTGTGAACCTGTGATCCTCCTGTCTCAGCCTCCAAAGTACTGGGAGTACAGGAGTGCACCACTGTGCCCGGCTTAATTGTTGAATTTGATATGTGGAAGATTTAAGTATTATTTGATGTTATTTTTCTCTCCTTAATAATGTCGATCTTTTGCCTGATGTACTTTAGGACTTGTTATATGGATCGATCTCCTTGTCCTTATGAAGTCTCCTTCTTTGTCTAATAGTTTTTTCTGCTATAAAGTCTGTTTTGTCTGGTATTAGTGTAGCCATGCTATTTCTTTGTTAATATTTGTATATCTGTTTCAATAGATTTACTTTCAATTATTTGTGTTTTTCATCTAAAATGTGACACATGTAGATATTATAGAGTTGAGGAATGTTTAGCTTTATCCACATTGACTATATATAAACCTATATCCACATTCACTCTTAATATAATTACTGATAGCATCAGTGATGTATCAGCTATTTTGTTATTTGGTTTAAGTTTTATGCCTTTATTTTCTTCTATTCTTTTATATTCTTTTCTGTTACGTAGATATTTTCTAGTGTATTATTTCTTTTTTTTTTGCGGTACCGGAGGTTGAACGCAGGGGCGTTCTACCTCCGCGCTACGCCCCCGGCCCTATTTTTTATACTTTTATTTTGAAACCAGGTCTCAGGAAGTTGCGGAGGGCCTCACTAGGTAGAGAGAGAGAGAGAGAGAGAGAGACAGCGAGAGAGAGAGACAGAGAGAGCTGAGGCTGGCCTCGAACCCGGATCCTCCAGTCTCCGCCTCCCAAAGTACTGGGATTACAAGCGTGCGCCACCACGCCTGGCTATGCTGTCTTTTATATTTACCTATGCAATTACCTTTACCGGTTCTCTTTAATTCTTTGTGTGGATGGAAGTTACTGTCTAAGTGTCCTTTCCTTGCAGCCTGATGAACTCCTGTCAGTCTCTCTTGGATGGCAGGCCTTTCCCAGCTCCTTATTGTCTCTGTGTTTTGACCATTTGGCAACGCTGAAGCTAGATGTGGATATCTTAGAGTTTATCCTACTGAAGATTGTCTAGCATCTTATATGCGTAGGCTAATATTTTCATTAAATTTTGGAATATTGGCCATTGTCAAAATATTCTTTGTGACTATTTCTCTCCTGTCCTTGTGGGAATCACATTATACATTGTCATTTTATTATTACTATTCTTGTTTTGCAGTACTGGGGACTGAACCCAGGGGTGCTCTACCACTGAACTACACCCCCAGTCCTTATTTTTTAAAAAAAAAATTGAGACAGGGTCTCACTAAGTTGTTAGCCAAGGATAGTCTTAAACTTGGGATCCTCTTGCTTCCGGAGTAGGGATCAGCTGGGATTATAGGCATGCACCACCATGCCTGGCTCACATGTGATTTCGTCTGATGACGATCTACTCATCTCTAAGGCTGTCTCTAATTTTCTCATCTTTTTTTTTTTCCTTTTTTCTTCCTTCTTATTCTGTTTCTCAGAACCAGATAATATCACATAAATCATCTTTGGGTGTGCTGATTTTTTTGTGTGTATGTGTGTGGTACTGGGGATTGAACCCAGGGGCATTCTACCTCTAAGCTACACCCCAGCCTATTTTTTATTTTTATTTTGAAACAGGGTCTCCCTAGGTTGATGAGAGTCTCACTACTTGCTGAGTTTGTCCTCAAATCTGTGATCCTTTCTGTTTCAGTCTCCGAAGTACTGGGATTATAGGCGTGCACCACCGCGACCAGTGATTTGTTTTTCTGATAGTTCAAATCGGCCCTTAAGCTATTGCTGAAATGCAACATGCCTTTCAGTATTGTACTTTTAAACTCTAGAATTTTTATTTGATTCTTATAAATTCTATCACCTTATTGATGTCTATTGGTTAAGATATTTGCTAAGCTCCTGTGTTCTCTGCAAATTCATATTTTGACACACCAATGTGATCTTTTTTTTTACTACAGCCTGAGCTGACCAAGAAAATATCGCTCTTACACTTTACTAATTCCTTTTTTGGGGGGGTTACTGGGGATTGAACCCAGGGGCATTCCACCTCCAAGCTATACCCACAGCCCTTTTGATTTTTTTTATTTTGAAACAGGGTCTAGCTAAGTTGCTGAGGGTCTTGCTAAATTGCTAAGGCTGGCACCAAACCTGTGATCCTCCTGTCTCAGCCTCCCAAGTACTGAGATGACAGGTGCATGCCACTGGGCCCAGGTTTACTAATTCTTTATAAATATTTTTTTGTAGTTCTTTTAATGTGTTTATTTAACTATGCAGTTAGGGCATAGTCAAACTCTACATTTTGTGGTTGTAGTTAATTCCACTTTTAGCAACTTGGCTCCTGATCATTCTATCATTCTCCTCCCCAGGTCTATAGCTTAAGGATGAATTGACAAGCAACAAGGTGAATCCGTTTATTTCTGCATAGCACTTACCACCAACTTAGTGGTTCAAAACAATGCACATTTGGTATTTCACAGTTTCCCTCACTCTGGGCACAGCTTAGCTGGGGCTTCTGTTCAGGATCTTACAAACTCGTAATCAAGAACATGTCTGGGCTCCATTCTCATCTGGTAACTTTCAAGGTCGCATTTCCAAGCTCGCACAGCTTGGTGGCAGAGTCTGTTTCCGTGGGCTGTATGACTGACAGCCTGATCTTCTTATGGACTGGAGTCTGGAAATTCCTCGGAGGTCCTCGAGCTCCTGTTCTTTCCCTCGTCCCCATGTCATGATTCCTTGACCCCGTGGCCCTCTCCAAAACATGGCTGTGTGCTTCTTTAAGGTCAGTAAGAAGATCTGTTTCTCACTTCATTCTGCCCAGAGGTATATAAGGTAATTGGAGCAGTGAAATCCTATCACCTCTGCCATATTGCTTAGAAGCAGGTCTTAGATTCCACCTGCTCTCCAAGGGAGAGACTCTTCGGCAAGAAAAGGGCCAGACTCCTTGAGAGATCACTTTAAACACATGTGTGTTTGTCAGCTTTGCATAGCTGTGACCAAAATACCTGACCAGAACAATGTAGAGGAGGAATAGTTTATGTTGGGCTCACAGTTTTGAAGGTCTCAGTCCATGGTTGGCTGGCTCCATTGCTCTGGGCCTGAGGTGAGACAGCACATCATGGTGGAAGGCTGTGGTGGAGGGAAGCTGCTCAGCTCACGGCAGCAGGAAGCAGAGGGAAAGGAAGGGGCTGGGAGAAGATAAATGATTCCAGTGCACATCCCCAGTGATCTATTTCCTCTGACTAGTTTTTACTTTCCAGTAGTTTGTTCAGCTGTTCATCGCCTAGAAGCCCCATCTCTGGACACCGCTGCATTCCTTGATCACATGACCTTTTGACGGACATTCCAGATCCAAACCATGACCACGCGGGTCACCGAATTCTCAGCGTCTCAGTATTGGCATGAATGTCATGTTTTTCATGATTGTTTGATTTTATGGCATTCTAAATAGATAAAGTCCACATATTCTTTTTGTCTCTGTTCTTCCCTATTCCATTTTATCTGGGCAAACCACTCTCCTGAGGGAGCAATGATTTTACTAAGTTTTTGTTTCTGATTGGTATGGGAATAGTGGTTATGAGGTTGGACTGAGGAACAGAACTGCCTATGGAGACCTCGGTGAGCATGCTGCAGAGGGTGGCTACCTAGTGATCTAGACCCCTTCACCTACTACTGGGTCCTCCTAACTATTTCAGTAGGAAACAGCTGTGACAGGAACTGCCAATACAGTATTACTGTAAACCCCAAAGCCCATTTCTTTCTGTATTCTCTATTCACACTGTCAAAGATTACAAGGATGTCTTCCTAGTTCTGCTGTCCAAGGGTTTTTGGACAGAGTCTCATTATTATTTCATACTTTATATAGGTCTGGCAGTGGCAGTTGACTTACACTTAGGGTGGTTGCTAATAAACTAGTCATATATATTCTTCTACAACCCACTTTAATTAAATGTCTACTACATACTAGGTCCTGTGTTGGGGAAAACACAGTCGATGGAGAGACTATGACTTCAAGAATTATTAATTTAGTGAATAAGAAAAACATGAATAAAATTATTTTATGGAAGCTGAGTGCAAATTCTGCAGAAAAAAAGAAAAGAAAAACATATTTTCTTTTGGGATGAGGTAGTACCAGGGAAAGTCTCCCAGAGCATGTGATTTCTGATTTGGAATTTGAAAAAATACCCTGAGCATACAGGAATAAGACGGACATTCCAGACAGGGAGCAGCACAGGAATTACAGGCTAGATCCAAGTGTGGTTGGGCCTATGTCAAAGCTATGACAGACCATGAAAAAATAAAATCAAATAATAGGTGCATTATAATAAGTCTTTCAGAGAGAGATTACTATTTGTATGAGTTGTCTAGGGCTATCATGACAAACACCACAAACTCAGTGGTGTAAACAGCAATTTGTCTCTTAGTTCTGGAGGCTGCACATCTAGGACTATCATAAGTTGGTTCCTTCTGAGGACTCTGAGGTGAGGATCTGGTCCATGCCTCTCTCCTTGGTGTGTAGATGGCCATTGCAATGATTTGAATTTAGAATATCTCCGTATTCCTCACGGAAACCAGGCATCCATGTTGGAGGTGGGGCTTGGTTGCCAAGGAGGGGCCCCTAGGGGTGTGGCCTTGGGGTTTATATAAGGTTTTTTTCTCCCCTTCTTATCTCTCTTGCTTTTTTTTTTTTTTTTTGCAGTACCGGGGATTGAACGCAGGGGCGTTCTACCTCCACGCTACACCCCCGGCCCTATTTTTTATACTTTATTTTGAAACCGAGTCTCACGAAGTTGTGGAGGGCCTCACTAAGTAGAGAGAGAGAAAGAGAGTGAAAGAGAGAGAGAGAGAGAGAGAGCTGAGGCTGGCTGCGAACCCGGATCCTCCGGTCTCCACCTCCCAAAGTACTGGGATTACAAGCGTGCACCACCACTCCCGGCTCTCTCTTGCTTTTGACCTCCATGATGTGAGAGAAGAGCCCTTGAGCTCTCTCTCTCCCTCTCTCTGCTTCCTACCACCATGCCCTGAGCTCCGCTGACCAGGCCTGACATGAACTGAACTCTGAGCAAATAAATCTTCTTTCCTCTATGTTCTGTGTGGTCAGTTGTTTTGGTTTCCAGCGGTGAGAGTGCTGACATCTTCCCCATGTGTCTTCAGAGCATCTTCCCTTTATGTGTGTCTGTGTTCATATTTTTCATTTTCATCTGGACAGTCATATTGTATGAGGACCTGGAATAATGACTCATGTTAATTTAATTATCTCCATAAATGCCCTGTCCTTAAATAAGTTTATATCCTGAGATATAAGGTATTAGAAATCTAATATATTTTGGGGTAAGGAGACACAATTAAACCCATAGAACTACTAGAGAAGAGGCGGTATCATTTTAAGGGAAGAACTAATAGGGAAGAGGCGGTATCATTTTAAGGGAAAAACTCCTAGAGAAGAGGCGGTATCATTTTTTTTTTTTTTTGTGTGTGGTACCAGGGATTGAACCCAGAGGCATTCTACCTCTGAGCTACACCCCCAGCCTTATTTATTTTTTTTTTTTTTGCGGTACCGGGGATTGAACCCAGAGAGGTTCTACCTCCGAACTACACCCCCGGCCCTATTTTTTATACTTTATTTTGAAACCGGGTCTCATGAAGTTGCGGAGGGCCTCACTAAGTAGAGAGAGAGAGAGAGAGACAGGGAGAGAGAGAGAGAGAGCTGAGGTTGGCCGCGAACCCGGATCCTCCGGTCTCCGCCTCCCAAAGTACTGGGATTACAAACGTGCGCCACCACACCCGGCAAGGCGGTATCATTTTAAGGGAAGGCCTCAAACAAAGTTCTTGAGATAGCTGGGATATTGGAGAAATTAAAGGACACAGAAGATCATAGGAACTAGGTGGATGCTGTGATACTTCTGGTCGGGGCCCAAATGCAAGAGCCCTGTTTTCATTGCCTGATCACATCAGTAAAGGGCTTGGCACATTCCTGAGACCCATATCTGTTGAAGGAAGATATAAATGAATAATAATAGGTATTTCCAGCAGCCAGATAGGAAACTTTGCTGACTCGCTGCCAAGGTCCTGGTTTTGAAACCAGCCATGAGAAGCAGAGTGATGCTGAGTCATGAACCCTGATTCTCATGGTGCTGCCCCACCAGGGCGTCTGAGACTCCCTCCAGCCTTCTGTCCTTTGCTCACGCCTGTCTTAGGACTACTATACTCATTCTCTCTCTCTCTCTCTCTCTCTCTCTCTCTCTCTCTCTCTTATGTTTATCCAAACACCTCCAAACCCTTCAGCCTTTGTCATCTCTCTTAAAATGTTCTCAACCACATCGAGCCCCTCTGTGATCCCCTTTTACCCCTAATTATTCTTTTATTATGAGTCTATGTGCCTTCTTAAACATGGGCTGATGGGAGACACATTCCCCGTCGTCTTTTCTCTCAACACTATTACCACTGCCACTTCTATGACCACCAGTAGCTTCCATGACAAGAGCAGCAGTAAGTAGTATTTGTTGGGTAATTTCAGGACACCGGGGCCACGCTAGGTTATCTTTAACTCAGACAGCAACTCTTTATGGTTGACAGAAGACCATTAGTAAAATGGGAATATTTACACATACTCAGAAATAGGAACTGGGTTTAGCTCTGTTTGACTTCAAAGTCCATGTGCTTTAACCATCACACACACTCACTGGTCCATAGCGACCTTCCATGAGAGCAGCTCTTCCTGTGATAACTTCCACTCCTTTTACCTCCCTGCAGGGCTCAGGGTTTACCATGATAGATTTCTTCTGACCAATTATTTTTATTTCATCCCTGAGTCCAGGGATATTAGCCTTGAGTAGACTGTTTTCAGGGATGAAAAAATCAGATGCTCTGCCTTCTGTGAATCTCCAGGAGAATTTATTGCCAATGACGAAAGGGAATGAGTTCATTGACACTCCAGCTGTTTCAACTCTAGGATGAGCTATTTGGGACATTAAGACATTGCTGAGTGACTGTTTGCATTTCCATTTTGAAAAGTGGAAAAATAACCTTAAGTATTTGTTATGTTGGAGAAGATTTTGGTGGCAACACTTGTCATGGGGTAGGGGTGGGACCATTCAAGTTGGGACTTAACTTTAGACCTGTGGGACCATATCCAAGAAAAGGGATACCTCTATTAACACATATACTGATAAGCTTTATAGGCAACATTTATTTATCATTTTATTTCATTTATCATTTTACTTAATTTTAAATACAAACAAGATTTACTGTCATTCTTATAACCCTATTTTAGCATTTCTCAATTTTTAAAAATTTAAAAGCCTAAAAACAAAATCAAACGACAACAACAAAATAAACCCCCAAGTTTTCTAGGTCTTATTTGACCTCCGAGAAGTCCTGAGAAGGGGCTTTAGGGAAATCTTCCTGCTTTTGGCGCTTTCCTACTTGAAAAGTCACTGGGTCTAGATGCTAGGTTTTGAGTATTTCCATCAAAATCTAAGCTGATCATTCCAATTCTCTGAGGGGAGGAGCAGTCAGAGGTTGTGTGACAGGAAGAGACTTTGAGAGCATAGAGCCTACCTCATTTGTGAATGGGGAAACTGAGCTCAACTCTGTCTTTCTAAGATTTAGAGTCCAGGCTAGACTCTGCACCCCACTTTTTGACTCATTTTGTGGGGCAGGGTGGGACAGAGTACAGCAAATACATGGACTGGGGGAGCCATAGAGGAGTTGCAGGCAGTAACACTTCTGACAGTCAGTCTCCCTGGGACCGCAGCCGGGAGTCACACTAGTAGGGGGTCTGTCTCTAGTTGTCCTGAGGCAAGGCTGCTCAGGCAAAGTTGGTTTGCATTTTTTTAGGCAGATAATGTCATTGGCAGGATGGGTTGACAGAGCCCACAAAGGTCACATCTGGCCTTGAATCTAGCTGGGTAAGCTACTCTGAGCCTCAGTTTCTGATCTGTAAATTGGGAATAAAGGCTAACTTGGTGGGTTGTTGTGGCCATATATTGAGACAAAGCATGCACAATGTGGGGTTAAAAGCATTTGGTTACCTTTTTCCTCATCTACCTGGATATAGATAGGAGTAAAATGAAAGTTATTCTGGAAACAAATGGTCAAAGCAATTACAAAGAGCTCAGTCTCACCCATCTGAGATTTATGAAGCCGCCTTTCTTTTGTATGTTACCCTCCTCATCCAAATCCAGGACATCACCAGAAATCACTGGCTATTTTAGCTAGTAACTTAAATTAAAAAGAGTATGTAGGTTGACGTAGTTCAAAGGTTAAGCACATACTTAGCATGTGTGAGGTCCTGGGTTTGATCCCCAGCACTGCCAAAAACAAACAAACAAACAAACAAACAAACAAAAAACAAAATAAAAACCAAAACCAAAACAAAACTGACCCTTCTCTCTCCCTGTCTCTCTCTTGTGCCCACTCTCGCTTGTGCACATACACATGCTCGCGTGGATCCCTGAGTATCTCTCACTTTGGTTCTTTCTTGACGGCACAAATACCTCCCTGTCCTGGCTGGTGGCATGTGTCTCTTTCCAGGCTTCCGGCTACTTCTGCTGAAGTTCCTTGGCTCAGGTCACCACGCAGGACTGGTTGAAACAAACTGAGCTCTTTCCTGTGCAGCTCAGATATTCTCCACAGGAGACACTCCAGGGTTTCTCCTCCTGACACACCATGAGTGGGCAAGCCTGTGCCACAGAACACTGCTGTGTCCTGCCCTCAAAGAGGCCGCCCTACATCCTGTGACCCCCAAACGACAGGAGCTCAACACCAAAGCTATCTGCACTCACATTTATGCTATTGGAGTGCTGCTGTTGGAACACCCTTCTCAGGAGAAGGTGATAAATGATTGCCAAATTTAGGGGTAGGGGATGCTCATGAAATTTGAATTTTAGATAAACAAGGAAAATTTTTAGTATAAATATGTCTTGGGTGATATTTGGGGCATATTTTAAAAATATTATTTATCTGAAATTCAAAATTGTCTGGGTACCCAGTATTGTATCTGCCAACCCAACCCTATGGTGGCCACACTCAGACACATTATAGGTCCTTTCACACTCAGAAACATTATAGGTCCTTTGTATCCTCACCCTAGGCGAGGGACTAAATCATCTTGTGACCAGCTTCTAGCTACCTTTTTGAAAGTTTTGCATTTGGTTCTAAGACATGACTTTGGAAGGTGGTATCAATTATCTGGGTGCTGTGGCTGAAATTCCCATGTATCAGGTTACATTTTTTTAATGCTCCTTTTTTTTAATTTTCCTGCTCACCATCCTCAGCACCTCTACCACCCCAGGCCTCAGGAAACCTATATATTGAGGACATGTTTGGTCACGTTCGACTGAGCCATTACATCAAAGACAGAGACAGCTTTCACAGGCAATGCTGAGGCTAAAGCAGCAAGTTATTTGGAGGTGTTGCAATTCCTAATATATTAGAAATCGTGCATGGTTCTCAACTTTTGGAGCACAGCCGGCTCTTGCCCGGTGTTGTCGAATAGGATGCCTAATTCACAGTGAAGCCAGGCTAGGGATTCTACATACATTTGTCTTCCAGGGCCAGATTTCTTTTTTTCTTTTAAGTAGATGATATATGATACAAATATTGTTCTTAATCAAAAGTATATTAGCAATCCACCCCAAATGTGGAGTTACGGGGAAACGCTACGGCTTATTTGGCGAGGATTATTTTCACAAGCAACACATATTCCTTTCTCTGCTTTTTATCCACATGTATTTATCAAAACGCAGAAGTGTGCCCGTGGGCCATGTTTTAATTGCTCATAGGTTGCTTGAAGACAGCTGCAGTCAAGGAAGGAAGAGAGAGAGAAAAGAAAAGGGTGCTCTTAAATTTGGCCATAATCGTACCTAGAGGACTCTGTTGGCTTTCGTCCCCAAATCCTAAGAGAAATCTTTCCCTGTTGTCCCCGTCACTGCCATTTTCCCCACGTAGCACTTACATTTGCTTTTCACTAGCTTTTTATGTATGTTTCTATATTTTATATATTTTTCTTCAGTCATATTTTCAGATGAAAAATTATATAAGTGCGTCGGAAAAGATCCAAAAACATACTACATGGAAGAGGAGAAAGAAAAACCCCTTGAACTTACCACGAAAGCATTGCATTTTGGTGGCTATCTAAATACTGTACTGACTATACTTCAACACGAGAAATCCCAGGAGTCGTGTGGGATATAGTATTTTGTGAATTTCTTTTCTCTTTTAACAATAGGACAGAGTATTTTCTTATTAAATAATACATCCTACAATGCCATTTAAAATCAGTTATTATTTTGATTGTACATATATATATTATATATGTGTAGAGTGTGATAATTCAATACATGCATACCATGGGTAATGATCTTATCAGGGTATAATGCTATTCTTTTTTTATTTATTTATTGGTGCATTGTAATCATACATCTTGATGAGGTTCAGGGTGGTAGAGATACATGCACACATCACTTATTTAGCCCTCCCCCAATTCCCACCACATTCCCTCCCCCTTCCCTCCTTCTCATGCTCAGCATAGTGATTGACTTTGATAAGTTTGTGTATATTCATCATGTGCATTAGGGTGTTTCCCCCCCATCTCCCTCAGTTAGGTCGCCTTCTTTACTCATCCAAGGTTTCTCCCTCATTGTCTGGAGTCCCTCCTATTTCTCACTATCTCTCTAGCTTCCGAATATTAGGGAGGACATCTGACTTTTCAATTTTTATGACTGAATAATCTCACTTAGCATAATATTTTCCAGTTGCATCCATTTCCCTGCAAATGGTATAATTTTGTTCTTCTTGATGGCTGCGTAAAATTCCATTGTGTACATATCCCATAGTTTTGTAATCCATTCATCTGTTGATGGGCATCTTGGCTGGTTCCATAGTTGGGCAATTGTGAATTGTGCAGCTATAAACATAGATAAGACATAGATAAACATAGATAGGTAAGAGTCAAAGTGATATATTCACATGTGTCAAGTACACGCTAGTGAGACTGACAGTGGTACATTCATATGTAACCATAACATTTTTTGGCCTGTTTCCTCTCCCAAGCCTCCTGTTCCTCCTCCCTCCTCCCTCTTCCCTCCTCCCTCCCCCAGCCCCCTTCCACTACTCTGGCTCCTCATTCCATGGGGTCCATTTTCTTTCCTATTTTCTCTTGAGCTTCCACGTATATAAAAGGAAACATGTGGCCCTTAATTTTCCGAGTCTGGCTGATCTCACTTAGCATGACGCTCTCCAGTTCCACCCATTTTCCTGCAAAGGGAGAACTTGGGCCCGAGTCCCATCAACTCCAACCTGTGCTCACAGCGGGTGTGCTGCTCTGGGCGCCATGACCCACTGTGGCATGGCCCTCCTTCCTCCTCTGCAGAGGACTGGAGACACCTCATTGATACAGTAAGATGCGTTTTCTAGGGTTTTCTATGTCAATGGACTTTTAGAAAAAAAATTGAAAAGTTTTTAGTATTTATTTTTCTTTTTTTTCGGTACTGGGGGTTGAACCCAGGGGCATTGTACCTCCAAGCTCCACCCCCAGCCCTATTTTTTATTCTTTATTTTGAAACAGGGTCTCACTAAGTTGCGGAGGGCCTCACCAAGCAGCCGAGGCTGGCCGCAAACCCGGATCCTCTGGTCTCAGCCTCCTAAGTACTGGGATTACAAGTGTGTGCCACCACGCCCAGCCAGTTTTTAGTATTTAAAAACTAGATTTCCCTTTTAAAAATGGGTAAGATTGGATTTATACTTTCTTTGATGGAAGAGACATGAACCCTCCCCTCCACAAACCCTTCAGGGGGCACTGTTAGGATAAGCAACCGTTATGTGTTTTTGTCAAATTATTAGGGGATCAAACATGGATCATGGGGCCCCAATATATATGAGGTTCTATTGAAATCAAGTTAGTCCACGTCTGGGGTCTAGCTTCTTAGTAGAGCAGGTGCTTTAGCATCATGCATGAGGCCCTGGGTTCTATCCTCAGCACCAAATAAATAAATAAATAAATATAATAACTAAATATCAAGGGAGCCTTGCTTAAACCTATCTATCCTGGGTGATTCCAAAGCTGTGTCCCTGAGCTGTGTCAGTCTGTGCCTGTCTGGGTCAAGCTGGAACTCGCCTGCAAGTCTTGAGATGCGGCGTCACCATCGATTTTCCAGGGTAGGAGTGGAACCAGCGGGAAGCAGAGGCCCTTGTGGACTGTGGGTGGCTCCCAGGGTTGCACAAAGCAGAGACAGAAAATGGAAGGCCTCTCCCTTCTCTTCGGCTTCCCCTTTCTCTTTGATTCAGAAAGTCACTCACTTTCTGCTCAAAAGAAAGAGTGTCTTTTAGGAGACACTTGGCAGCTGAGGTGGCTTGGCAGAAGGGGGGTACTGCAGGAAAGGTCTTTTATCGTCCCAAGAGCTGAGGCTCCTGGCTAATAAGGTGACTTGTTCTCCTGGCACTGAGGATCTGGTGGAAGTGGTAGCCGGCTCCTTTGCCTGTGAGTGAGCGAGTGTAGACAGCAGAGACGGCAGAAGGTGGGCTTCTAGCTGGGATTGTCGCCGATTGAACGATGTTATTATTAGAACCCATGTGAGTATAGTGGCAATTTATGTCCTGGATAACACGTCTATCACAGGAGAATGCTAATAATTTGTATTAATGATAATCATAAGAATAGCAACCATTGTGGTCCAGGTTATATGATAGTCGAGGCACTATGCTAAGCGTTGAAGGGACATCCTTGAATCTTGCCTGTAAAGTGCCTGATCAAACTGGGGAGCATCTGCCAAAATACAGAAAACTGGTTTACGGGGAAGTAGCTGATGGTATGTTAAGTAAATAATAATATTGATCATTGAAAAATGCATGACTGCTACGAAACTGGAAAAGAGAGCAGACTTCGGATTACAAAGCTGCTTTGGCGGGCTGGAACCAGGGGCTATCGCTAAAAAGAATCTATCCCATAGGACTGAATGTCAGAATCTTTTCTTATTTTCACAGAAACAACTACATAAGTCTATTAGGGGTATATAGCTTAGCAGCTAGCAGCACAGAAAGACAAGAATGGGGCCATTTCTTGAGAGAAAATTAATATATGGTGTTGTGGCTACCGAAATATCTACTTTGGTGACCTTTGGTTGTACTCACGAAGGTAGTTGATGCAGGGCAAGGGAGGTGATCAACCTACTGCCAAGTGTTTTCTTCCAGACACAGCATTTACAGAGAAACATAAGTGAAGGGATATTTTGGGGACGGCCATCTGGCTTGTGAGGGGACATGAGACCATGTCACATGGGGAGCTAGAAAAGAAATGAAGGCTGTTGCACTTGGAGAAGAGATCATGTGTGTGTGTGTGTGTGTGTGTGTGTGTGTGTGTGTGGTGTGTGTGCACTACCAGGGTAGGAGAGGGAGAGGCCCTGAGGATTGTCATCAAAATCCTACAGGGTTCAAGCAAGGATCGACGTTGTCCTTAGAGACATGGAGGGCAAAGTCAGGTCCAGGAGGTTGTAGTTATGGGTAGAGAGAGTTCAGTTCAGATTTTAACAAAAGTGTTTTCCAGCATTTGGCAGCACCTGCGAGGCAATGAGTCCTTCCAGAAGAGCTTTCAGAGTGTTTTGGTTCTAAATGTCCTTCAAGTCTGTGAAATGTGAAGCTGTACCTTTAAATTACAATATTCCCACAAGCGCCAGTAGATGGCGGTAGGGTACCATGGATTTTTCCAGCAGCAGCTGGAATTTCAGCCTTCTGCATGCTAGAAGTGGATGATTTTTTTTCTAATTATTATTTGAAGGTGTGTTCTAATCTATTGTTCAGAGGGAAATCGATGATTTGAAAAAAACGGGAAATAATACTTCCTAATTAAATGGATAAAAATGATCAGCAAATACTTTTATTTTATACCAATGCTACCACAATGTTTCTTGACTGGCCTCTAAAAATTCATGGTAGAAAGTATGTGTGTGTGTGTGTGTGTGTGTGTGTGTGTGTGTGTGTTGTAAATGAAAGGTCTGGCTTGTTTTCAAATAATTCCCAAATTTAATATAGACTTATTTGTGTGAACTTTATAAAATACGTTGCTGAATTGAACAGAAACAATTCCTATGAAGCAATTCATTGACTTGAATATTTTCCTTCTACCAATAGATTTTAGTCCTTAGATATCTATGGATTTTCAAATAAAAGGATACAATTTTCCTAAGTGCACTGAATTGAAGCTGCTCTCCTAGTTTTTTTTTTTAATAAATTTTGTTCAGGGATGTTCACCGAGAGATTTTCAGCTATATGAAATTTTCTTCTCTGGATCCCTTTGGAAGCTTTGCAATGGAGACAGGTTTGTATTTTTCACCAAGCAAACCTAAGTAAATACTCTTATGAAATGTATACATGTCAAAACAGGTGGAAAATAAAAGCATGTTGGTCTTTAATCTAGAAATAGGAAGACAATGTCCACTGTCCCTGCCCCCCCCTTTTTCCCAAAAACCTAGCTGACCTCTGGGGTTCATAAGCATCTGACAGGAAAACTCCTCATGCCTCTCTAACTCTGAGCAGCAGCGTGTTTCAACACACGCCAGTTTTACATATTCTAGGCTGGTTCGGTATCTAAGAAGTTGTGCTTGGAGAGCCGCTCCTCACAGGAGCACACGTGGGCTCCCTTACTCCTCTTCAATGCTAAGAAGTGAAATGCGCCCTGGGCTTCCCGGGAGATGAATTGTTTTAATTTGCTAACATTTTGGAACTCTCCAGGATTGTGAGAGCTAATTCTAAAGTATAGAGAGGCTCCGGATAGAGTCTTAACCAAATATTTTCTAAGATGTTTCTTGTAGACAAAAACCAAGCAAAGAGATCATTTCTACCCATGCTTCTCATCCAAACCATCCAACCCACTCAGACACATTCTACTGTCTGTCTCTCTTTCATTTTTATTTTAATTGATGGGAAACACAAGTGGCGTTGTATTTCCCCGCAGGGGAAGTGGAAGCCAGGTCCGCACCCATCGTAGAAAGGCTGTGTGACCTTCTCCAGGACCCTAGACTTTCTGAGTCTCTATCTCACTGGCAACATCTCCGCTCTCCTTCTGATGGGAATTTGGCAAGGATTTATGAAATAAGTGTCCGAAAAGTTACGTTATGACTCCCTTACCAAAGGCTCCAGTTAAAATGAAAGTAACACACGCTTATATCTAGAATCCTCAAAGCATTTCTTCTTTGGCCCGTAAAATAATCATAATTCATAGTCCTTGATGCGTTTACCCCATAAAGCCTTTATAGCATTCATTTCATGGAGAAAAGACACTAAACCTTCTTTATTTTAGTAAATAATGCTAATGTTTCTTTTCTAATACACACACACACACCCATATTCCAACTGTATGCGCAGATACAGTGTGTGCAAATAATATGCTACGCATTTTTCTTGGCTCACTGTTTTTGCATGTATTAAAATCTCTAACAAAGTAAAATTTAAGGTTTTTTTTCTTACAAGCATTAGTTTCTTAATATATTAATTTACAGCAATTTCATTTGTTTTAAGGTAATACTTTTCCTTGCTATTTTTAAAATTAAGTGTTATGAAGGAGAAGCTGGAGTAGCGCATACCTTAGAAAAACATGTAACTTGAACCTTTTAGAGTCTTGCCTCAACTAAAGAATCTCGTTGAGACCTCTGTCCAGTTGTCCTCAGGCTTCTAGAAGATTAAATGGAAACTCTTACAGGTAAATCAATCCTATGTTGTTTTTAACCTATCTCCATGCGAAGGAATTTATGATTGAGTCAATCTTTTTATGCTTGCAAAATAAAAAATCTTAAGGGTGTATGCCGACGCGTGCATTCCACAGCACACGATGTGCGCCATTTGAACTCAGAAAAGATCATATTATTTGCTTACTTATTTGTTTGTCTTTCCTCCGAAAGATCGTTAATTACCGAAGCATCGAGAACATTTCCTAGTCCTGCTTTGCAATTGTGCTTTGCAAACCTGAGACTAATGAGACCAAGTTCTCACCCCAACTCTGAACCGGCTGACTTATTTGATTTAAAAATCTGAGCATCCGAACATTGGTGAGTTCTTTTAAATAATGATTTCTGCTTGTTGCTGCTGCTTCGTGAAGAGTGATTTTTTTCTTTTCTTTTTTTTTTTAAGACAACAAAGACGATGCCTCGGATCTAATGTAGGGAAAAAAAAAGGCGTGATGGGCCTGGCAGACATCTATGGTATCTATATTTATTTTACGGCGAGCTATAATGCATATTATTAATGATGACAATCATGAACTTGCATGCATTGTTTATTTTGTAAATACACATAATGGAGCTTTCAAAGAGGGCGATCAGCTGCTCCCCGCGACGATGGCCGTCTGCCGTGGAAGTGACGACTCAGGGGCCCTTTGTGGCTTGGGTTCCTGACCCAGTCCATTTCGCTATTTATGCTCTGGGAAAAAAAAAATTTAAGTCCATCTATAATTTCCCTGAGCAAACATCTAAAACGAAGCACAGGTCTACTTTAAATCTATACAGTAGATTACGTTTGGATGTCCAGAAGTGGGTTTGAATATCAAAAGCACCTGGGACACTAAAAACGCATGGAATGACATGAGTTTGAGGTCACAAGATGCAGAAAGGTTTCTAGGAGCCCCGAGTGACAGAGGTCACTCTTTAGACTAGAGATTGTTAGTTAACGTGTGCCTACTATATTTTGGTGCCTAAGAGAAGAAATGGAATGAGCAAAAATTCTCCTCTCTATGAGTCCTGAGGCATTCGTCTCATTTCCTTTCAGGACTTTTAATTTTCATTTTGTATTTTTACACTAACTCATAAACACTTCCCCTGGGCCCCTGGGATTCATTTGGGCCTTTCCTTTCTCTATCGCAATATCTGAATTCTTTGGTTCTGGTGAAAATAGAAAAGATGGACTGAAATTAGCCTGGGTTAGAGGAGTATTAGCACTGAGTTTATTTGTGTGCTACCTGAACCCGGAGCCATCAAACCTGCCTCACATTTATCTCTCTGTCTGATTGCAAGAGGCTGAAAATCCCAGGAATGAGAATCCCAGGAAAAATGTTCGTGTGAAAAGGAAAAAAAAATTGTTTGTTTTTGTAAATTTTGTAAGCCCACTGATCTTAAAAGGGCACCTTCCAACGCACAGGGACTCTAAATATTACATCTGCTTTAAATATTGCCGGGTGTCTCGGCCTTTGTGCCGTGGGTTTGATGCTGCCTTTTGTTGACGGACAGCCAGTGTGTTCTGTGAGGCTGGTTCAAAGGATGCAGCCTTACTTGGGGTTTCTTTTCTTCCTTTCTTTGCTCCTCCCATCCCCCACCTCCACATTGTGATTTTTGCTGGGGGTCGGGGGGGGGCTTGAGTTTGAAACATTCACATAGAACTACCGCTCTTTCTTCTTTCGAGAAAAGACAAGCCCTTTAATGATAACAATGACAAAAATCTGCTGCTAAGTTTTGTCAATCGAACGTGCTGGGGGGGGGGAATATTGACTAATATCACAACCTTTTGTCCCAAATTAGGTCAATAACCCTAAACTTTGTGTTGCATGGAAGAGAAAGTCTTTAGAGATATCAGTGGCCACGAATTCCTTTAAAGTATCCTTGATTAATTTTCTTCTGGTTTTACAATTTCTGGGAGTAACAGCAGCCATCTCTGTGTATAATCTTCCCATGTGATTCTTAATCATATTAAATATCTACCTCCCCCAACTGGTTTAAGTAGCATTTTAAAAACTATCCTAGATTTAGAAATGTCCAAAGGTTTTGATTCATTCGCACGGAACATTGGCATGGGGAGTGGAGAGTCCCGGGGACTGAAGCAGGCCTCCCGGACTTTCCATACAATGATTTCGGCTAGGTGACCGTGTGTTTTGTGGAGAAAAGGGCTGTGTGGGATATTGACAGTTTCCCATCAATAGCTGGACCCTGGAGGCCCGGCTGTTTGGGCCCACACTGATTGACTACTCCTTAATAGACAGATAATTGTTGACAAATACCTTCCAATTGACTGTGGCAGTACCCAGGCAGACAAAGGAGGTTTCCGGATGATGGAGACCAGAGCTGAGCCATTTGGTAGAGGCCGTGCCTCACTGAAGAAAGGACTTCTGCTTGTAGCAAATCGTCTAAGAGAGACCAGGTCAGGGCATCTTCATGGCCGACCCTGGGCGATTCTGCTGAAATCGAGAAATGAAAAACACTCATTGTTTCTGGGTCTCCTGGAGCTCAGAAATGAATCCAGGCTCCGTTCTGTGCAGCTTGGTATCAAATTTATTGCTTTGCCCATGTTAGGAATCATGCATATATGTGAAAGACATATGTATGTATGTGCATGTGTGTGTATATATATGTGTGTGTGTATGTGTATATATATTACACACACACACACACACACAGAGTCGTGCATGAGAAGATTTGGCCTTGAGAATATTTTTAGCTTGTTTATGGCATTATAAAGCCTATCAACTTGACTCCTGCAGGAACACAATAGGCTATTCAGATAATTTCAAAAAGCCTTGGGCAGCCATAAGTCCATCGAAAAAAAAAATTTGAATTTGGACATCAGCCCCATTTACTACTAAATTATCAGAGGAGCCCGGAGCTGTCCCTACAAGAGGAGCCCATCCAAGAGCATTCGGGAACCTGGAGCTTAGCCTCAGCGCTTGTCTGGCCAAGGCTGCCTCCTCAGATCAATGCCTGGCTGAGAAATAGCTCTTGAAAGTTTGCCTTGCAGGATGCACTCCCTCGGCCCGTTCAGTTTCAGTAAATCTCCCTCCTTGGGGGCTTACTCTCAACCACGGGAGGCCAGGATTGCTTTCAGCTCCTGACAGCAGCCTGCCTGCCGACAGTGGGACTGGGCGATGGTATTTAGATCTGCAAGCTGGTATAAGCTAATAAGATAAAATAGAGCGTAAACAAAGTTAAAATGCAGTCCTGGCCTCGTCATCGGCATGAAACACCAGACAGAACAGCGGATCGAGCCAGGCCTAAGACGATCAGGGAGGCAGGTCCCCTCTTGCGTCCTGTGAACGACAGCAAGATGACACCACGGGCCGCCTGGGGACATCCTGCGTGCACACGAAGCAGCTCGTGCCCGCAAGTCCTTGAGTCCTGCCTTTGGTTCTTATTGATCAAATACGCAGATTAAATCCCACATCAGACAGCACAGGCAAAACCTGGGCTTTCTATGTCAACTTCTAGGAATCCCGGTGAAGCCCTTTCTGAATCATCTTTTTATGCATGAAGGAGAGCCAGAGAGCACATGTATTTCAGAGAGATGTACAAAGTGGGCCAGCAGATAGGGAGGTCTGATAGCTCCCAGGCTCCGCGGCAGAAGGATGAGCCAGATAACAGTGTTCTGCTTGTTACCTGTTGTCACATTCAAACCCAGGCTTAGGATTCATTCTGGGGACACAGCTTATTTTGTGAAGTTGCTCCTTTTGCAATCTCGAAGCATTCCTAAACAGCCAAGCTTCTGCAAACAGCTGCCTCAAAATGTTGTGTGTGTGTGTGTGTGTGTGTGTGTGCCCGCGCGCAAGCGCGCGTGTGTGTGTCCATTAATTCAGAATTACTCCAATTACAAGCTTTTGATGCTCTGAAACCCTCTCTCTAACCCAAAAGAGATGGAGAGCCCTCAGACCGTCCAATCAGATCATTTTCCCTGCCGCCTGCAGCAGATGTAAGCAATTTACTTTTTTATTTCTGCATATTCAGTGTGAGCGGAGCTGTTGGGGACCTTTCACCCCAGAGCCTGCAGGATTCTAACCCTATCAAATTAAAGTATTTTGCTCACTTATTCCCAAACGCCTCGCCGGTGCTAACCAGACATCCCACTGCATAGCAATGGCGGGTGTTCGTGTCCACTCATAGCCCCAGCCTAATCAGAGATTATTAAGGAAAATATACAGTGCTTTAATTTGATGAGATTGGTTATAGGTAGTGCAGTTAAAGGTCATACTCCTGCGTGTATCTCCCTCCGTCTCCGTAATATTTTCTTCGCGCTTGACAATCCGGAGCTGCAAACAATAGGCCAAGGCGACACATTTATTTTCGACACGCTGAGATGGACGCAATGGGGATAAAGATGAATTATTTAAAGATGGCATAAACAAACAACCCCGGGCCAGGTTGTGCTGACATTTTTCCCTTTGTGTACCGTGGGTGCCTTTGCCTTCAAAGAACATGTGCAAGCAAGGTACCTGCTTTGGACAGAAACACATTTAGATGGAGGACCAAGAGTCTGCTGCCAGATGGCTGGCCGACTTCCTAGCGCCTGTTGCTGGCTGTGGGAGGGGTTGGGGGCCTGGGGGTGGCCAGCTCCCGGGGAAAAGCGCCTCTGAAGAAATGATTTACTCCTCTGACCCTGGAAACTTCTCCACCTGCTGGGAGCTAATTGAGCCAGCCTGCCTGCACCAATGGGAGTGGTGGGGGCCCCTGGGGCCCTGGTGACTGTTTATTTACATCCTGTGCATTATCTTGGGGAGAAGCCAGAGGAATGGAGGTGGCCCAGAGAATTACCTGGCGCTCTCTGCTCCTTGGAGGGTGGATTTTCATTCTGAGTTTTCTGATTTCAGTGCATCCCAGCTGTGCAGATGTACAGGCACCCACGAGAGAACCCTGCTTGTTTGTGGTGTTTAGACGTTTCCACACTGTCCCCATTTTTCTAATTCGGACACTGTCAAAGGCACAAGGAACGGGCAAAGGAGGACTGAGAGCAACTTCTAATCTTCTGTCAGACTTAATGGTTTCTGTGGATGTGTCTTTGGAATAGACCAACTGCAGGCTGATTCACCCAGAAATTTACATGAAAATCGCTTTATGCAGCTGTATGTAAAAACTCAAACCAAACTGCGTCACTGTATCCCACAGGTCAAGGCTGAGCCCGGGGGTATTGTAGCTGAAAACAATTTGTGTCCATTCATGGGAGGAGGGGGAGGGATGAAGCAGACTGGGGGGCCAAGGAGGACCCTGGGAGGGCTCTCCAGGACAGGACTTGTGTTCAAGGACAGACGGGGCAGAGGGTCGGGCTGCCTCCTCCCTCTCCTCCTTAAGTGAGCTTGAAGACCCCCCCTTTAATGTCTTTTTTTCCCCTTGAATCTTTAATATCTTAAAGGAAAACCATGTCTGGTTTATTGTTCCACTCCCAAACTATATTACTGAGTACTCATACTAAATGATTCGAAAGGTTTCACTCTTGAAACTGGGACAGAGAAAGGAGAGCCTCTTAAGAAAGGGTGGCTGGGTGCTCCTCGAGACGGGTTGACAATTGAACAAAATCCTCTCTCCGTGTGTTGTTTTATTTTCGATTTTCATAGGCTTGACATGTGATCATTTGTAGGTAATAGAGAACTGATAATAGCAATAGTCATAAAGCAAAGGATTGGGGAAGAATTTGATGGGCGCTGGGGGAGAAGGCAGGGGTGGGTGAGCGCAGCCTCCTCCTGGGTCTGGCTAAGGTCTTATGGATGCTGTCTGCCTGTCTTCCCAAGACATGCCTGGGAGCTCTGTGTTTATTCCTCCAGAGCCCTTTCTGCACTGATAGTAGGACGGGCTGTACATTTCCCACTGCCTGCACTTGGCCCCCAAGGGCAGCTCTGGAGTCTGCAGATCAGAGCCCTGGCCGTGATACCCAGGAGGAAGCGGGGCTGCTGCCCGAGATTTCCCTATTTGCTCTGATTGCGGGGCCCTCTGGGCCTGGAAAGGAACCTCTCCCCAGGTTTTCCTGAGGAATGTCATGTGCTACAGATGCCGACAGTAACTTCTTCATTTTAGTTCATCCTCTATAAATTCCTGTCTGTGCCCTTATGTCCACGTTGCTCAACATTCTTTATCATTGCCTTATGGTATCGGATGTTTCCATAAACACAGCTCATAGGCTGGCTCTTATTTTCTTTAGTTATATGGCCAAGTGAATATACTTAAGGTCATTGGTGGTATGGGACCTGCATAGCTGTGGGAGTGCCTCAGAATTGGTTGGCAAGGGAGGGGGCTGGGGGAGACTGAGGGATGCGTCCTCAGTGGGGCCAGCTGGGTCTCTGTGTCTTTGATGTCACATCTCAGTACCTTCCCCCTTTAATGCTCTTGTTCCTCAATTTAAAGCTTCTCTCTCAGATATGTCTTATTTTTTTCTTTGCTTAGCTCCGAATTAAATTTCCCTGATATAAAGCAATCCTAAAATATTTGAAGGAAAAATACAAATAAAAGATAACATGTGAACCAATTAAAAAATAGGCTTCGATCTTTTAATTTTAGGATCACGACTCGGCTACATGTTGTGTTTCAAGTTCTTGTATTAATCAGAGACTTTAAGTGTGATCGGGGTAGGCTATTGTCTTTCTTTTGAAGACAGTGTTGAAATCAAACTCTAATTTGGCCAACAAGATGTTCTTTTGGTGTATAAATAAGGTGTTCATTTAGAAAAAAAAATCTTTTCTTATTTTTTAGGACCTTATAATACAAACCTGGTTGTTTGGGGAATCATAGAGTTTAGAGAGTGAACATGTTTGATGATCTTTATTTCTATAAGCATTCTAATATAAAGGAATATTGTTTTTAGTAGAAAAGTTAGCAGTGATTGTAGATGGGCATTTTGAAACTTAGGGAAATAATAAAGCTGATGATATGAATTAAGTAGGAATACGTGTTTGGATTACCTCTTCTCTTAGACACTGACTCTGGTTGTATTCCAAAGCACCTTTTGGAAATTAAAATGTTTCTTTCAAATTGTCCTTAGACTGATGTCATTATAGTATCACCGGCAGTCTCTGAAAGGGGATTTATTCTTGTTTCAGTAGCTGCCATTTCTGTTGTGATTTTTCACAGGAGTTTCTCCTAACTGAGCCACTGCAGCTGCCACATGGGCCACCAATTGTGTCATTTGATCACACATGAGCTGTCAATCAGCAGAAACTGGACAGAGAAATTTACTCAAATTTAGATGAATAATAATAATAATAATAATAATACTCTAATAATGTCATTTCTAAGAATTTCTAATATAAATCTTTGGGTCACTCCTGGATGCTTTATTGTCTGTGTAGATTATATGGCACATCTTGTCTCGAATAGATGATTTTACCTTTCTTGACCCTATAAGGGAGAAAACATTTTCAAAACAAACTGTCTTTTGAATTTCCATGTTAGAAGGTACTTCAGTTTAATATAACAAGACAAGATTTAAAAATGGCCATCCTCATGTTGTGGTGAAATATTTTCCTAATGTGTTATTATGATTCTTTCCTTGTATGAATCAGGTTGCTTTGAAAAGACCTGAACCTTAAAGATGCCGATTTTCACGCAGAGATGCTCTGCATGTAATTCTGAGAAAGGCCACTAGGTGGGAGTGGTGCTAAGGAGGGTAGTTTATGGCTCCTGGATGAAGTAGGTGGGGTCTGAAGATGGTGAGGCTTCCATCTATGAATATGGCTTCCCCCAAATAAAGATGCTTATTTTTTTTTTTTTGCGGTACCGGGGATTGAACGCAGGGGCGTTCTACCTCCGCGTAAAGCTGCTTATTAAAGCAACAAAACTAATATTCCAATCACAGATGAACAGTGTTTGTTTCTGAAACTTACAAGAAATAGAAACACAATGTGAAAAGGAGAAAAAGAAATAATGGCATCTATGCATCTGTGCACATGCATGCGTGTGTGTGTGTGTGTATGTGTGTGTGTGTGTGTGTGTATCCATCCATCCATCCATCCATCCATTCAATATACTTAATGTGTCTTAGTTGTTGATCATCATTTAGCCATGCTAGGCTTATTGTACAAAGATATACTGAAAAGCTACTCGAGCACATTTTTTTTACCTTGCTAATAAAATAAATACTTCCTCTTGTAGGTATCTATTGAGAAATTAAAAGAAAAACAACAAAATTATATTCTAAGTCATAAAAAGAACCCCAATCAAAAAATAGTTACATGGGTAAAAAAAAAGTTTAAATTAACCTATTAAGAAATTTTAATTTGTGGCTCTAAATATCTATGAGGTCAAGAAAGAAATGATAAATGTTATTATTTAAAATGCAAAAATAGAAAATACTACACACAAAAGATATTGGATGCTTCCAAAACTGTAGTAAAAAGCAAATTCATAGCATTATTAAATAGGACGGATTAAAAGAAATGAATTAATCACTCAAAGCAGGAAAGTATAAAAACTATAAATATAAAGAAGCAATCCTGGTAAAGAGTAGAACTGATAAGTAAATAGATAGGTAAATCTGAGATGATATTTTCATAAGGAAAATAATTTTGAGACATATCTGTAGAATTCTCCTCAAGATAATAAAATGGCTAGCACAAATAAAGTGAGACTTGAGATATGATATAATGACAAATGTGAAAGAGATAGAAACTATAAGTCCTATCTCTAAATCTATGCTAAAGAAATAATCACTGAGTACAATTAATGACTTTCTTTCTAGGAAAATATAAAATACTATAATTTATTCCAGAAAAAGAAAGAACATTTCTATGCTAATATTTAAAAAAGCAGAAATAAATACTTAAGCATTAAAAAGGGGCTAACAGACTAATTCAATAAAATATTTAAATAGTTTGATTTCAAGTTATTCAAGTTATTCCAGAAATATAAAATGAATGCAATCCATTTTGGATACAATTGTTTTAGAAAACTGGTAATACACATATTAAATGACTAATATACAACTACTTATGAACAACACATCCCGTGTATTCACCTGAGAATCAGAAACAAGACAGGGGTATTAATGATGTTCTCTGCATTATAAAGCGATATATATTTAGGAATGTAATGGGAGCATATACTTCAGGAGAGAGAATTAATTCAGGGACACATGATGCTCTGAGGAAATGGGGTGCTATTTCCAAAACAGTGTCATGGTTATTTCAATTCCAGGCTGATTTATTTATGGTTTTCACAACAAAGTCATGAAAATCCTGGTGGTATTGGTTTGGCACTTCTTCATGTGATTGGAATGTTCATTGGCTGAATAAAGAGTTAGAATAATCATAGTGGCTCATGCCTGTAATCCCAATACTTGGGAGGCTGAGACAGGGGGATCACAGCTTTGAGGGCAGCCTCAGCAACTTAGTGAGACTCTCAGCAACTTAGGAAGAACCTCTCAAAACATAAAGATAAAAATTGCTGGTGTATATATACACAATGGAATTTTGCTCATCCATAAAAAAAGAACTCAATTGTGTCATTTGCAGAAAAATAGATGGAATTCCAGAATAGTATGCTAAATGAGATTAGCCAGTCACAAAAAGTGAAGGGTCCTATGCTTTCGCTTGTATATGTAAGCAAGAGAGAAACTGGGAAACAAAGAGGATTTCAGATAAATGCAGGGAGACACTAGAGGAATGGGGGAGGGATATTTAGGGAGGGAGATGGGGAGAAGAAAAGGGAAATCTGATGATGAAAACAATTCAAATAATCCTTTGTTCATACATGAAGTTATCTGTATCAATGTAAATATTATCTATTGGGAAAGGGGGGAACAGGGAAGGACCCAAAGGGAAAAACCCAATGAATTCTGGGTGCATGTATGTTTCTGTCACACTGAACTATGAGGTGTAATTACAGTGTACCAATAAAAAGTACACCAATTAAAAAAAGGTAAGGAGACCAAGATGGAGGGATAGCGAGAGGCAGAGCTCTCGCTATCCCTCTCTGAGAGTCAGAGCTCGCTGGGCGGGAAGACTGCTTCTAGACAAGAAAACAAGGGCAGCCAAAACTCAAGAAAACAATGGGAGACAAAGTGCAGCAGAATGTGAGGCAGTGGAAAGAGCAGAGGGCGGTAGGGGGCTCAAAGCATTTCACCTGGTAAGCGGAGAGTGGAGACAAAGGCGCCATCTTGGCTGAGCCACGCCAGCACCACGGCCCCTGGAATCCTCCAGCAAAGAAACAGCTGATTCTTGTGAAACCAGAATTATAGTCCACCATCCAAAGCAGTTGACATCAGACTATGATGAAATCCACGTCAATCCAGATCCACAGAAAATGGGTGAGTGAGATAAAGGGATGAAGCGTGTTTCCGGCACTCTGAAACTTGGAACTTGGCCAGCGGGAAGACTGCTTCTTAACAAGAAAAGTAGGGAGGGGAGGAGCGCTGCAGGGCTGGGGAATTAGCTGCATCCCGGCTCGGAGTCCGCAAAGAGGATGAGGAGGAAGGCGCTGCTGTAGCCATGGACACAGAGCTCCAGGCACTGGCCGCTGCTGAGCCTGGCAAGGAGACAGCTCACCGCTCCCCAGCACCCTCTCCTGCCTGCACCCTGGTGCCCAGAGGTCTTTCAACCATTTTTAAAAATATATTTGGGCAGGGCACATGCGACCACTGGCCCACAGTCTGAGAGCTGTGCACAGATACAATGGGGCCCAGCGATCAGCCCCACATCAGGACACGCCCGGCTCCAGCAGATAGCATCTGCAGCCAGCCAGTGCTCCTGCAGGAAGAGATGTCCTGGCTCCAGGAAGCAGATGAAGGAGATGTTGGCCAAGGACCTGGAGGAGTCGCAGGGTGGCAAGGCTGCCGGGATCCCCTTGGCCACAGAGCTCAGGGTCCAGTTGGTACAGAAGGAGCAGGAGCTGGCCAGAACCAAAGAGGCCTTACAGGGGAGAACCAAGAGGGTGGGAAAGCGAGAGTCAGCGTGTCGCTGGCGCTCTGAGAGTCAGGGCTCAGCCAGCAGGAAGACTGCTTCTTGACAAGAAAAGCAGGACAGCCAAAACTCAAAATAATGAGAGCAAAAGTGCAGTAAATTGTGAGTCAATAGAAGGAGTGGAGGGAGGTAGGGAGTTCAAAGCATCTCACCTGGCAAGCGGAGAGTGGAGATAAAGGCGCCATTTTGGCTGAGCCACGCCAACACTGCGGCTCCCGGAATCCTCCAGCAAAGAAACAACTAATTCTTGTGAAACCAGAGATTATAGTCCACCATCAAAAGCAGTTGATATCGGACTATGATGAAATCCAAGTCAAACCAGATCCACACCTACAATGGCGGCAACTGCAAAGGGTAGGACGCGAGCCTCAGCCCCCACAAAGAAAGTGACGTGAAGGGACATAGATGAGGCTGCCTGGCACAGGAGCACCCCAACACTGAGAAAAAGAGCGGGCGAAACATGGCCCTCCTGGAGTAGCCTAGCACTGACGCAGAACACCACAGCACTGAGGATCTGGATGAATATGGCATGACCTCCTGGAGCAGCTCAGCAATGAGAATGTGGGGCCATGCCTACACTGCAACTCCCAGAGACCAACAGCAAAGAGACAGCAGATCCTTGTGAAACCAACAACTGTAGACCACCATTGAAACCAATCAACACCAGAACATGATGAAGCCCAAGTCAATCCAGACCCGCGCCTACAAAGACGATGGTTTCAAGGGGTGGGTCGTGAGCCTCTGCTCCCGCAACGAGTGCGATGAGGAGAGACAGAGAAGAGGTGGCCATACACAGGAGCAGCCCAACTCTGAGAACAGAAGCCGGCAAGCCACGGCCCCCCATGAGCAGCCCATCACTGTCCTGGAACACCCAGAACTGAGGACATAGGTAGATGAGACATGGCCCCCTCCCCAGTGGCCCAGCACAGAGAACAGCAGTGAGCCCTTGGCCCTGCTCCCAGAGATCCCCTCTCCCCAGCGCTGGAGATGCAGGAAGGAGGAGTCCTCAGCCCCATCCCCAGAGAACCCCCTGGCTCTGGGGACATGGGGTGGGTGAGCCCTTGGCCCCGCCCCCAGAGAAACCCTCCCCTCGGGGCTGGGGACGCGGGGCAGGTGAACTCTTGGCCCTACCCCCGGAGAACCCCTCCCCCCAGCACTGGGGACACAGGATAGGTGAGCCCTTATTCCTGCCCCCCAGTGACCCCCCCAGTGCTGGGGACACGGGACGGGTGAGCCCTTGGTCCCACCCCCAGAGAACCCCTCCCACCGGTGCTGAGGACACTGGGTGGGTAAGCCTTTGGCCCAGTCCCTGGAGACACCCTGGCGCTGGGGAAGTGGGGCAGGCGAGCCCTTGGCCCCACCCCCAGAGAACCCTCACCCTGGCACTGGGGAAGCACGGTGGGCAAGCCCTGGCCCCGCCCCCAGAGACACCCTCACTCCAGCACTGGGGATGCAGGGCGGGTGAGCCCTTGGCACCCATCCCCAGAGAACTCCTCACCCTGATGCTGGGGATACAGGGTGGGAGAGCCCTGTGCCCTGCCTCTGGAGACCCCCAGCTCTGGGGACATGGGGCGGGAGAGCCCTGGGCCCTGTCCCCGGAGAATCTCCGGCGCTGGGGACGTGGGGCAGGAAAGCCCTGGGCCCCACTCCCAGAGATCCCCGGCACTGGGGATGTGGGGCAGGTGAGCCCTTGGCCCCACTCCCAGAGAACCCTCGGTGCTGGGGACGTGGGGCAGGAGAGCCCTGGGCCCCACCCCTGGAGATCCCCTGGCGCTGGAGACCCAGGGAGGGCAAGCCCTCAGCCCCGCTCCCAGAGAACCCCTCCCCCCAGTGCTGGGGAGGTAGGGCAGGTAAGCCCTTGGCCCCGCCCCTGGAGAATCCCTCCCCCCGGCACTGGGGACACGGGGTGGGTGAGCCCTTGGCCCCGCCCCCAGAGAACCCCTCCCCCTGGCACTGGTGACGTGGGGCAGGCGAGCCCCCGGTCCCACCCCAGAGTACCCCAGTGCTGAGGTCAGAGGAGGATGAACCACAACCCCGCACAGT
Source organism: Glis glis (assembly GCA_004027185.1). Lineage (NCBI taxonomy): Eukaryota > Metazoa > Chordata > Mammalia > Rodentia > Gliridae > Glis > Glis glis. The sequence continues at coordinate 46,543 of PVJS01010993.1, forward strand.
TGGGACCACAGACAAAGAGAGAAAACCTCAGATGAGTGAAGAAGGCGAACTAACTGGGGGAGATGGGAGGAAAGGAGAGGGAAACAAACTGGAGCACAGGATGGACATACACAAAGATATGAGTCAACTACTATGCTGAAAATGGGAAGGAGGGAGGGGGGAGGCGGGGGGGTGGGAATTGG
>PVJS01010994.1:0-46722 GCA_004027185.1 Glis glis
AGAGAGAGAGAGAGAGAGAGAGAGAGAGAGAGAGAGAGAGAGACCTATAAGCACACAGGAGCACTCTCTTGGGAGTCTGTAACTTCCCTGTTTGCTGGCTCCAATGCCTCTGATCAGGCCAGGTGTCTTGTCCTATCTATGCCTGGCTCACGGGAGTGCAGACCTGCCGCTCTCTCTGGGATAAGCTGACAACCGATGGCTGTGGCTGTGTGGCACTCATGCAGGGGCTTCAGTGAGATGGGAAGGTGACCCTGCCATTCTTCCCCTGATAAGGGCCCTTTAGCCTTGCTCAAGCATGAGAGGGGCCAGCCTTTGGAGCCATTTTCAAAGAAGGGGCTGGCCTTGGGATTTAGGTACAAATGCCTTATGGGTCAGGAGGGGCTGGTCATATTAGTAGAGGTTAGAGGTGAGTCTGGGGCAGTTGGGCAAGGGAGGAAGGTGAGAGTCTTTTGTATCTTTCAAATCATGTCTTTTTCTGAATCCTTGCCCTTCTTTGTTCCTTCTTAAAAATCACGTGACACTGACAGGTAACTGATCCGTGGAAGTTTCCAGCTGCTGGAGGTCAGGAGTGGAGTGTGGAAAGAGGAGTAGGTCTTGGTGGACCCGTCCAGCCACCGCGACTCTGGCTTTCACCAGTGCCTTCTGGTCGTTTCATGCTCTTCCCAAAAGTAAATAGGAAACATCATTTGTGATAACCTGGGCTAAGCGGCTGAGAAAGGAGGTGGCCCAATGGAACCAAAGCCCAGAGACCGGAGGACAAGGAGGCACAAAGTCTCCTTGTTCACCGTGTTGTTGCCTGGGGTGACTTAATAAAGTGTCACCGTGGGAGGCAGCTCTGCTGATCCTAGCCAGGGGCAGCAGCACAGCTGGGGGCTTCCAGCTGAGCCTGAGAAACATCAGAGAGAAGATTATGGCCAGTGTTGGAAGATAGTCCATGTTCCCAGAAAGATGCCTTAACCATAGAGTATTCAAATAGAATAATAGCATAGGATACTATACTAGAATAATAATAGTAATACATAATAGAATAATTATAATAATAGAATAATAATAATGAAAGCAAATGATGGGACTTGGGAGAATGTCTCCAATTACTAAGAAGCACTAAAGACATTGATGGGAACTGTCCATATAGTTATTAAACTTACTAAAAAATTATCCCACAGACTGTCAGGAATTCCAAAATCTCGATAATTATTAACCATTTACTCCAAATGTCTGGCCATATTTCTAACTAGGAGAAGACAGAAAAGCCATGTGGTATCTTGGGAAATTCAATAAGAGTTAAAAATTAAGCCCATTTCTGTTGAGGAACATTTAGGGAGGCAGCCAAAGCCTTTAGGGGACAATGGAAATTATGTCTCTAAGTTGTATTTGCCATTGAGAATACTACTTGGGTTAAATGCCAATTAGGCAGGCTGTTCAAGTGATACATGAGCTATTTAGATGATCTATATATCACTTTGGTTTCTTGTCAAGCCACAGAAAGTCTACAAGTGGCTCTTTTTGCCTCTTTTTAAGTGGGAAGAGGATCAATGAATTAATGTAAGTTACAGCAATTCCAAAGGTGTCAATTATTTTTTCTGCCAGAGTAAGATCGAATAGTTTCTGCCTGTATGGTTTTCATTATTTAGGACTACAATTAGAATACATTCACTTCTGAAAAGAAATATCAGATCTGAGAAAAACAAAGTCTTCTTAGCTATTTAAGTCACCATTATCCCTTTGACTTCTTTGTCTTATAAAGTATGGGAGGGCAAGCAAGTTAAATGCAAATTAAAAGTGTTTGGTAGAAAATGAGAGAAGTTGTTGTAACAACCTCCTAACCTCAAGTGTGCAGTTCAGTCAGTCACAAAATTTATTGTGCACCTAGTGTGCCAGGCACGTAAACACCTATCTATATTTACTACTGCTATGGAGGTAAAATAGGGGGACAAATCCAAGTTTGCCCTCCTGAAACTTGCATGTGATCCCACTAACAAAGAACTCATGCAGTATTAAGTCTCACCAAAGCTACTGTGGATTGGTGGAGATAGCCTTGGGTGGTAAATTGAGAAATATATATAATTTTCCCCGGGCGTGGTGGCGCACGCTTGTAATCCCAGTACTTGGGAGGCTGAGACCGTAGGATCCAGGTTTGCTGCCAGCCTCAGCTACTTAGTGAGGCCCTCTGCAACTTAGTGAGACCCGGTTTCAAAATAAAGTATAAAAAATAGGGCCGGGGGTGGAGCTCAGAGGGTGAATGCCCCTGGGTTCAATCCCCGGTACCGCAAAAAAAAAGAAATATATATATAAATTTTTTTTTTGGACTGGGGATTGAATCCAGGGGCATTCTACCTCCAAGCTACACCCCCAGCCCTTTTTATTTAATTATTTTTTAAAAAATTGAAACAGGTCTCGCTAAGTTGCGGAGACCCTCACTAAATTGCTGAGGCTGGCCTGGAGCCTGTGATCCTCCCGTTTCAGCTTCCCAAGAAACTGCTGGAATTAAGGGTATGCACCACCACGCCCGGCTAAGAAACCTATTCTTTAACCCCATGGCTGTGTCAGGGTGAGCTCAATAGCTCCATGGAGAGTCCTAAGGAGTTCCCCGGCCTGGGAAGGGGAAACTCACCTCAGGGTCCCTGGGGTCCTTGGGTCTGTGTAGGAAAGAATTTCAACACGCCCCTGTCAGAGAAAAGACAGAGCTTTAATTCAAGGAAAAGGGAGATACACGTTCAGGGAAACGTGGGCCACCTTGAGATGGGAGAGCAGCAGCCCTGAATTCTTACAGTCTCTTTTTATAGGCACTGGAGATTGGGAGGGGGTGGTTAGAGGTACTCGGCGGGAAAATGCCTCCTTTCTTAGAAGTTTTTCCTTGGGCAGAAGATGTTGATTCCTTAGGGACAGGTCTTCCTGGAGCAGAGACGACTGGAGATGAGGAGTCTGCTGGCCAGCGCATGGCCAACTGAGTGTAACAACAGGTGTGATCTTTTGGAGTTCTGGTGGAAGGTGAAGTTCTTCCTCTTCCAAAACTAATCTTCTCAGGAATTTCGGATGTGAAGCTAGTTCATTGTGTTTTTAAAGATATGGGTCTTGCTTCTTTTTGGTCTGTCCTAGGCAAGCCTGCAAGGCAAGCTTAGGACTTTACATTGACTCCTTCCCTTCCCGTCTTGTCTCCTTTCTACCTAAAATTTTTATTTCTTCTATTCTACCTTATCAGCTGTGCCACCAAAGTAGCCCGGATCTTCAGGAAAGTGCTGGATGCTTTCATTCCTACAGCTCTGTAACCGCCTGAAGGGCGGAACCAGCATCCATGTGATTTGTCCAAGTCCTCCAAATTGCCTACAGTTTCCTGTATCTAAGAAACGATCCATAAATACACGTTGAATGAGCAGGGCTTACATTCTCTTATATTTCTATCATTCTAGTGAACAATCGTGGTATTACAGAGAGTCCAGCTATACATTTCTCATATGCCAGTTTTTAGGCAAACCCCTTAAAAGAGGAATGCAGGAGAGATGTCCCTCCTCCTCTACTCTACACCCAGAGCATTTTACCTCTGAGCTATGTCCCCAGCCCTATTTTATTTCCAAATTGGAAATAGGGCCTCACTAAGTTGCTGAAGCTGGCTTTGAACCTGTGATCCTCCTGTTTTAGCCTCCCAACTACTGGGATTACAGGTGTGCACTACCATGCCCTGCTAAGCCAAGAATCATTTACAGGCACATATAACCTTTGACCTGGTATCCCCCTGGCTTTTCTATCTGTGCCCCAATGCTTCTATTCTAGATGAATTTCACTGATTGTCCAGCACCTCTTCCTATTCTAGTTGACTGAGGTTTAGCCAGTACCCGTCTGCTTGACACTTTTAATCCCAGCATGAGGGTCACCTCCCAGAGGCAAATGGCCCCTGTCAACAATGAGTGGGTCAACTTTAAGATCCCAAGTAAATTGAAGAATTTTTTAAGGATGGCAGTAAGGCAAAAGAGGTAGGTGACAGATACACACGGAGCCAATGACAGGATTCTCATTACGTGATGGCAGCTTCAGTCTACTTCTGATCCCTTCTGTACTGGCTCAGGTGACCCCCGGAGTCCAGGATGGTGTCTGTGGACACAGCAGCACATGTCCAGTGGCAAGTCTATTTGCTGTATAAATAACTCAATGTATTCTGCCTTAGATTTTTTTTTTCTGGTTTCTCTTCCTCCCTCCCTCACATTTCTACATGTCTCTCTCAGACCATGAACTGTTTATGAGTCATAACTATTGGGTTTGTAAAAATCACCCCTTTAAATTTCGGTATAACTTCAATATCAGTGTCAATATCTAAATTTAAAATCAAATGGAACTCAGGACTCTACCCAAACAAGGCAAGTATATGACAGCTATCATCTAGAGAAGTCAGTAAAAGATGCTTTTGAAATAATTGGGGAAACTTGAATATGGACTAGATATCAGAAAGCTATTGATAATTGTCTTAGTGGCAATAATAATATTGTGATTAAACATCTTTATTTTTAGGAGATGCTTGATTATGTATTTAGTGGTAAAGTGTCATGATGGCTTTAATTTGCTTTCTTTATTTCATTTCTTTTTCTTTTATCTTTTTTATAGTATTGGGGATTGAACCCAAGGGCATTCTGCCTCTGAGCTATACCCCCAGACCTCTTTTATTTTTTGTCTGAAACAGGGTCTCACTAAGTTGAGGAGGGCCTTGCTAAATTGTTGAGGCTGGCTGTGGACCTGTGATCCTCCTGTCTTAGTCTCCATGTACTAAGATAACAGACACATGCCAACACACCCAGCTTTTAATTTACTTTCAAGTGACTTGCAATATCTATCTATCTATCTACTCATTATCTAGATAAAATGAATGGCAAAATGTTAACAATCTTTGGTTCAAGATAATGGGTGCATGTGTGATCATTTTTCTATTTTCCTGTATGTTTAAGGATTTCATAAAAGCTTTGGGAAAATGATCGGAAGGTATTTCTGATCTTGGGGACAAGCATGACCCCAAAGGATCATCTTGTTCAGTCTCGCCTCCCACCAGTGTCACACTTGAACCATGAGCATTAGAGAATACTCTTTCCTTCAAAAGAGCATTTCTCCATCTTCTTTGACAGCCTATTCTGTATTTGCATAATATTTACTGTCAAGAAGTTCATTCTCATGTCTCTTTCAAATGATAACTGAAAGTCTTGAGGCTCTCAGCACTTTTGGTATCTTCTGATTTCTAAACTTAAGTGGTCTGTTTGCAGAAGGTATTAGATTTTCACTTTTTTCCCCATAGGATTAAAAATCCCATTGGCATTCTAGAATGGCTGATAAGACAGCTTCTCTTCAGTGTGGTCTGATATTTATCTGGAAACTCTGCAGGGGAAAAGACTGTAGGACTATGATGCTGAGCCAGACAGCCATATGTCCCCCGCCCTCCCTTGCTCATCACCTTGCCCTGGTGACATTTCCTCAGGGAAGTCTTCCCCCTCCCCTCCAACTGCATTATCTAAAATAGTGTCCCATCGCTCTTTCCCTCTCTCCTTGATTTACTTGAAAAATAGCAATGATAATTGCCTGACATTATATCGCACATTTCAGATATATTTATTGCCTTCCTCTTCTACTAGAACACGCACTCTGTGGGTAGAGCCTTAGTCTTTGCCAGTGGTTCTTCAGTTTCATTTTTTTTTTTTTTGAGATGGGGTCTCTCTGTGTTACCCAGGCTGGTTTCAAACTTGTTTTGATGTCACATCAAGTGGAGATAGAGTGACTATTGATTTAGCAGCGCATCCTGGGCTCAAGTGATCCTCCTGCCTCAGCCTCCTAAGGAGATGGGATTACAAATACACAATACAACGCCAGGCATGGTTTTCCAATTTGAAAGTGTACCTGGATCTCCTGGATGCCTTGTTAAAAAGTAGACCGCTGGGGCCGTACCTCCCAGAGTTTGTGGATCAGTAGGTCTGAGATGGAGCCCAAGAGTTTGCCTTTCTAGCAAGACTGAGTAATACTGATGATTCTTATCCGCACCCCACATTTTGAGCGTCATTGGTCTGTTTTTTTTTGTGTGTGTGTGGTACTGAGGATTGAACCCAGGGGCATTCATTCTACCTCTGAACTACACCCCCAGCCCTATTTTATTTTACTTGGAAAGAGGGTCTCATTAAGTTGCTGAGATCCTCACTAAGTTGCTAAGGCTAGCTTAGAACCGATGATCTCTCTGTCTTAGCCTTCCAAATATTGGGATTGCAGGTGTGTGCCACCATGCCTGGCTTGGTCTGTTTTTCGCCAAGGTATTACAGCATGTAGAACAGAAAGCACTCCACAGATACTTGTGGGATGGGTGGATGGATGGATGGATGGGTGGATGGATGGATGAATGAATGAATGATGGGTGAAAGCTGGCTTTCTGATATTACCATGGTTTCTGGAAGGGAAGGAACTTTGGAAACCAAATGATGAGCAGCCAAGGAAAGCAATGTGGCTCTCCTGCTGGTGACGTTGCCACCCAAGGACTGCAGGCTTTGCAGGGAAGAGCTTGGGCTCACACTCACTGTTTAAGTCATTAACAACCCTGGGCCAGAAATTGAGGGATGCACAGGAACGTTTTAAGCTTTGGAGGGTGAGGCTATAGAAAGCAAATCCTATCTAATTCCCTTTAGTGTTCTTGTTCAAAAGGGCTTATGGAGAAGAATAGATGATTGAATGGTCTGAATTTGCAGGACATTTCTTCATTATCTTTGGTGTCGGCCTAGGACTCTTATCTTTTATTTGGGATATTTCCTTCTGGTCAGTTCTATGCTAAGGGAAGCACCCATCTGAGAGATACTTCATTTGGAATTGCATACTTGGGCATATCTGGGTGACCACCAAGAGGCCATTCTCCAGTGGTATTTAATCTCTAAAATCTCACAGAGGCAGAATAGCATTAGGTAATTGCTTCAAATTCTTTTCCTCGAGCTCTATATGATTGTTTTCTACTGATATAAACAAACCATGCTGTCCACCATGCAGAGAACTGGGTTATTGCACTGAGTGCCAGAGAGGAAGAACAGAACACTCTTAGGTATTATTAGCAACGTGCTGTATTTGGGTAAAATGATAGTTTCCAAATGACACAAATGATCTCATTTTTCTTGGAATTATTCTGTAGTGGACAGTTTGGTGTTTTAAGGAACTTGGGCAAGTTGAGCAATTTATAATTCCAGATGTACATTTGTTGGTCAAGATTATTTGTACACGTGCCCTCTGGTAAAGATAAGTTGTAGTCTGAAAATGTGTGCGCCTATGCACTTGTGCACACATGCATGCGCACATGCACACAGTGCATCATCACCCACTAAATATACAAATCTACATAGGGGCGTCCAGGCTACAGAAGCCACTGCGCCGGGTGTGCTGAGATGGCTGGGGGAGTGGGATTCTGGTTTGTTTCCAAGGTTCTGTTTTGGTGTCAGATTGAGTGGGGATAGAGCAACCATTAATTTAGCAGAGCATCTGGGATCTTTAAAGCCAGAAAGAGCCATACAATTTATCAATCTTAATTTGCTAGCACTACAGTTAGACAGAGAAGATCTCTGGAAAACTCTGACGGGACCCAGATGTTCTCCATTCGGCTGATATCACACACACCAGCAGGGGCTGCATGGCCTCCACCCCTGGCTCCCTCAGCCCCCCTCGCACCTCGTCCCTTACACTGGGGCCACCTGTGCTAGTGCCAGTACAGTATGGAGTAGCAGAAACACACTAATTCAGTGAGGGGTCCTCTGGGCGATCCTCCTCGCAGCAGGAAATTACCCTTTTGTAAGTCGTTGGCATTGGGGATAAGGATTAGGGTTCTTAATTAGAGGACTGACAGGAAATAGGCCAACACGCCCCATGTCCAGGACATGCGCAGATCTCTGTACTGGTCAGTCATGTTTGAGGGCTGATGGAAAGGTTACTATTGTCACTTTATTATTTTACATTCCTTGGATAGGAACTGAATCTTATGTATCTGTTATTTTTCTACAGATTCTCCTCTAATGCCTTATATAGTAATGCTCAGTTAGTGTGTCTACTGAATGGGATCAATGACTTTCACTCAAGTACCCATTTTTATACTTTCCTCTTCTTGAAAATGAGGTTATTAGCTCCATAGGACTAAGCGTGCGCACGCGCGCGCGCACACACACACACACACACACACACACACACACACATCGTCTATTCTTTAGGCTGTTGATTTCCTGTGCCCCATCCTGGGCTAGGTTCTGGGTCTACAGAAGGAGATAAGACAGACAGCATTTTTGACTTCATGAACTTTGAGGTCTGGTAGACGAGATGGAGAAGTAAACAGTGGTTGCATAAAGAGTGATAGATTAGGTAAAGGGGAAAGGAAGGGGGAACGCATTCAGCTTTATGAAAGAGGATAGCTGATTTTTTTTGTTCCAGTCCAGGATTCAGGGAGATGGAAACAACCTTTGTTTTGATTCCTAATGCATGAAGAGTGAGCCAGCTAGAGCAGGGGGTGACTCTAAGCGCAAAGTTGACGGAGGAGTGGAGCAGGGTTCTTGGTTGTTGCTGTAGTTGCTTGGATGGCCTGAAGAGAGGAGGAGTTTCCCTTCACTGTCCTAGTGGCGACCTTAGGCATGGAGAGGAAGCGACTTCTGCTACACATAAGCATAAGACTCTTGACACTGCACTGTTGTTTGAACTAAATCGTTATATTTCAAAAAGCCTTAGTAAAAATGTGAATGTTGCTGGGAGTGGTGGCACACACCTGTAATCCCAGTATTTGGGAGGCTGAGGCAGGAAGATTGCAGGTTCAAAGCCAGCCTCAGCAACTTAGCAAGACCCTGTTTCCAAATAAAAATCAAATAGGGCTGTAGCTCGGAGGTACAATGCCCCTGGGTTCAACCCCCAGCACCACATACTCACTATAAGTGAATGCTCCTAGGGAGAGATAATACAAAATTCACCACCCGATAGCAATTTCATATGAATTAAGTTATTTCTTCATGTCCTCCACTCATCTCCCTGGGCTTCAAGGAAGTGAGCAATGAGGCTGTAGAAGTTTGAAGGGAAGAGGTGACGTGCAGAGGAAGGAAGAAGGAACAGCGATGGTAAGGTCTTGAGATTCCCCGAGTGGGTTTTGGGCAACATTATTTCAATTCGTTGTTACTGGAATCTCTTTTTACACATCTCAAAAGGTTCTGTGATCAAATGAAGTGGGAAAACACATGCTTACAGAAGCAAAAGTTTATTGTAATAGGCCTTTTTGGGCCCACCCTCTGGCAAAGTGCATTGTGATTCTCTAACGGATATCATAACTGTCAACATTTCAGAAATGTATTTGACCATGGGAGCCCTTTTCTTTCTTTCTTCCTTTTTTTTGGTAAAGGTATTTTTGGGAACCTGCTGTTCCAGGTGTCATGCTTTGGGAAATTCTGGTTTGGTCTCTGGAGTGGCTGAAAGGAAGGACGACTCCAGAAGGGGCTTCATGTTGTCACACTGACCACAGCATTCTGTGGTGGCAGGTCTTGGGGCGATTCATTTTCCCCAAGGACCAACCTTCTGTCTTGCAGGAGTACATGTTTATGCTGGTCCTAATACAGAATTAGGAATATTCTAGTTCTGTAAGCAATCTTTCCCTAACTTATATATTTAGTTTTTCCAATTCATCATTATTTTTGAGATTAAAGTTTTACGTTATACTCCCTAAAACGAGGTTGGCTGGTAGAGTGTCTGAGCTCCCCTGCCACAGCTCTCCAGCAAAACGCACAGTGAACTACTATGGCTATAAAAGTGCCATGCAATTCATCTTGCCCACTTGACCTCCTTTATCTTGCTTAGTTTATCAGTTCATCTTGGAAACACACTTTCACCGAGCTGACCAGGACTATTTATACACACTTGGGAGACATTCCACTGGGAATTACTCTCAAAACATTCTGTTCCATATAGCAAGGAAGTGGTCATAGGACCCCACTGTCTCCTCACTCTATTTTCTTTAAGATTGTTTCCTGTGCTGTTATCAGCCAGTTGAGGATTAAGAAAATCTCCTGCAGGCATTCCAAAACTTCCTTCCAACTCTTTTGGTTTCTGCTGGAGCAAGAAACATTTATAGTATTTCTGTGCTAAAAGCTGAGAAGGCAAAAATCTAAGAGGGGAAAGTAGGAAATCTATTTGTTTTCTTTATTCTAACTATTTAGATGTGTACCATGCATAAGAGACTTTCTTAGGTATTGCAGAAAATGTGGAAAGAAGTACCATGTGGCCATGTGGCCCTGGCCATCAGGAGGCTGACAAGGGAAGAAAACAAGATATCTACATAATTGATTAACTATCAGGCAGATAAAGGCAAATACAGATAACAAGGAAATGCCCCCACTTCCCTGCAGAGTTTCCAGTGAAGACTTCATGAAAGAGTGGCGTTGGAGCTAGGCTTTGGAGGATGGGTGGAATGTTATCTTGCAGACAGTTAAAGACAATGCTTTGGAGGGAGGGAAGAGTGGGAGCAAAAATGAGAAGCTAAGGTATATTCAAGGGGTACTAGGCAATGTTTCTGATATTAGCATGTCATCCTGACTTCTTCTCTCCTTCTTCTGAACTTTGTGCAACAGGTCCCCAAATCCTGTAGATTTTATCTTCTGAGTATCATTGTGTGTGTGTGTGTGTGTGTGTGTGTGTGTGTGTGTGTGTGTTACTGGGGATTGAACTCAGGAGCATTCTACCTCTGAGCTACACCCCAGCCCTATTTTACTATTTTTATTTTGTAACAGGGTCTTGCTAAATTGCTGAGGCTGGCTGCGAACCTGCGATCCTCCTGTCTCAGCCTCCCAAGTACTGGGATTACAGTGTGTGCCACCACGCCCAGCAGCTACTGAGTATCTTTCAATCCTGCCCCGATCCTCTCCCATTTCATCTATCCTAGCCTGTCTTCCTGCAATCGACTCTTGACTAGTTTCTCCCTTTTCTGCCTGGGATGCCTCTGAGCGGCTCTCCACACTGCCTCCAGATGAGACTTCCCAAAGGGCAAACCTAACCATGCACAAACCTCTCACAGCTACTGGGATGGAGCCCACATTCCTTACCATGGCCCAGACTCCATAGTTAGATAGACTTGGGCTCAAATTTCAGCTCCGTCCTTACCAAGTCATGTGAGCAGCTGTGTTGATCTGTGTAACCAAACCTCAGTTGTCTCACCCACAAAATGGGCACTATTAGTAGCCATCATTAATATGCTTGTCACTGTTCCCTCTCCAAATGTTCCCCTGACCCTTCTTACAGGATCTCTGCTCCAGCTTTTGTCTGCAAGTGTATAACGTTCTCTGTTGGCCTGACCTCCACTCTCGCACCCTTTTATTTCCTCCTCCACCTGTCTCTCCAGCCTCGCCTCCAGCATCCCCTCCTCTGGGAAATTTTCAAGCATCCCCACTCCGTGCTCCCTGGTCCCCAGGGCCTGTCGAGTATCTGCAGTCACATCCCACCCATGCGTGTGCCTTCGCCTTTCCATACCCGTCATTTCCCTAGGATGGATTCCCACGTGTGGAATTGCTGGTCAAATGATATGTGTATTTTGGATTCAGATGCCCAGTGCTTAGATTGCCCTCTGAAAAGGACTATCAATTTCCATTCCCACAAACAGTGGATAAAAGGCCCTTGTTTTCTCCTGCCTTGCTAACCCTGGGTAGTATCACTCTTTTTAGTTTCTGCCAATCTGATAGGTGAAAGATGATATATCATTGTTGTTTAATATGACTTCCTTTGATCTCTAACAGTGTTTCACAGTGTCTACATTTCTACCTTTATGAATCGCCTCTTTGTTTTTGTCCATTTTTTCTAGTGGGGAGTGTGTCTTTCCTTTATTGGCTTGCAAGATGCTTTTCCTAACTCATTAATGACCTTTAAACTTATAGTATCTCACATGCCACAGGTCCTTTTATTTTTGCCATTGGGAAATTTCAAATTTTTATGTTTTCAAATTTATCCATTGTTTCCTTTGCAAAATCTAAATATTTTTTGTACTTAAAAAATTCCTCAGCCAGGCATGGTGGCACAAGCCTGTAATCCCAGTACTTGGGAGACTGAGACATGAGGATCACAGGTTGGAGGCCAGCCTCAGCGATTTAGTGAGACCCTGTTTTGAAATAAAAATAAAAAGGGATGAGGTATAGCTTGAATGTAGAATGCCTCTGGGTTCAATCTCCAATACCAAATTTTTTTTAAATCCCCAAAAACAAACAATCCCCTGACATTCCTCATAGTAGAATTATAAAAAAATTCTACTAATTGTTCTTTGAATATTTTATGAGGGTATTATTTTTATATTTAAACATCAATCTCTTCACAGTTTATTTAGATATAAGATATAAGATATAAGAATTAATCTTCAATTTACCTTGATTGATATTTCATTGCTTCATTAGTGTTAGATAATAGTCTTTTCTCCATGAAACACCAATTCTACTTTATATTTTGAGATGAAGTCTAATTTTGTTGCTGAGGTTGGCCTCGAACTTGTGAGCCTCTTGTCTCAGCCATCTGAATAGCTGGGATTATAGGTGAAATAACAATTTAAAATACTTGCCAGCCGGGCGTGGTGGCGCACGCTTGTAATCCCAGTACTTTGGGAGGCGGAGACCGGAGGATTCGGGTTTGTGGCCAGCCTCAGCTCGCGCATGTGCATGCGCTGTCTCTCTCTCTCTCTCTCTCTCTCTCTCTCTCTCTCTCCACTTAGTGAGGCCCTCTGCAACTTCGTGAGACCCGGTTTCAAAATAAAGTATAAAAAACAGGGCCGGGGGCGTAGCGCGGAGGTAGAACACCCCTGGGTTCAATCCCCGGTACCGAAAAAAAAAATACTTGCCTTACGCAATAAATCCATATGTGTGTTCGTGTGTGTGCATGTGTATTTAGATCCTGGGCTCTTCATACCTTTCCGGGTATGAAGGGTTTATTTTTCCATTCCTATATGAGTTTTACACTTTTTAAGTTAATGTGGCATGCTAGAACATTTTGATATCTGGCCTCCCCCTTATTTTCTGTTTTTTTCCTATAGCTTTGTCTTGTCATAGGGAGTGAGGAAAGATTCACAACCACCTGAAGTTCCATGAGATACTTGGGGCCCTGGGGGTGCGGGCAGACTGAGGAGGCAGAACGCCCTGGATTGGCGTGTTCTTTTAGCAATCCTCGACATGGGAGATGTCTTCAGCGTTGGCCCAACTCTTTGAGGGTGTCAGTGCCTGTATCAACTATTCTGGAATGATGAAAGTTCTAGGTATCAGGTGTGCGCCTTGTGAGGATTGATGACCAGGGTGAGGATGGGGTGAAGGAGGGCCAGAAAAAGAGTGACAGGATTTTGGTCTTTGTTGTCATTCTGACTGATAGGTGGGAATCATGATATCTAAGCATCTTTATTTTTATTTCCTTTTTTCTTCTTTTTTTGTTGTACTGGGGATTGAACCCAGGAGCATTCTACTTCTGACCTACATTCCCAGCCCTATTTATTTTTTTATTTTGAAACAGGGTCTTGCTAAGTTGCTGAGGGTCTTGCTAAGTTGCTGAGGCTGGTCTTGAATCTGTGATCCTCCTGTCGCAGCATCCCAAGGACTGGGAGTACAGACATGTGCCACCATGCCTGCCTTAAGCAGCTTTATTTTTTTAAAATAAGAATGTGGGACATGAAGGATTGCAGACATGAGTGCTAGTGATGAGAACACTGTGTGAAATGTTCATCTACAGAAAGAATGAGTTGCCATTTCTTCATACTGTGAAATTCTTTTAATATTTTTGGGGCCAAGAGGCGAGGGACCCGGTGCCTTCGATGGGTCCCCTTCCTAACCTTCCTTGAAAGGAGAGCACTTATGTCTGCCATGCCTGCATTCATAGGTTGGCGTTTCTAACCACTGAAGCTGTCTAGTTATCTTAACTCAATCCAGCCCCACAAAATACCATCTGCCAGAAACAGATCGGGTAAAGCAGCAAGCAAGGATTGGATTAAGCCTGTGAAGAAGGTCTGGTTCAGAGCTGTTATGTGAGGGGGGGGGTGTTGCACAGGTCAAATTCCTCAGAGGCAAGACGTGCTCTGTGCTTTCCTAGTGATCAATGGATTTTCTTTAAGTAGGTTATCCCCTTGGGGTGCAGCCATCTTTTGTTATTGTGCATTTTTGTGGCGACCAGTCTTAACCTATAAATAGAACTTGCATGACTATGTTCTTCTGGGAATTAGGAGCAAATCAACCCTAGATTCAGCTTTCACAAGTGACTTGTCAGATTAAGGGCAGGGTAGAGTTTCTCCTTCATAAGGAAATGACACATTTTTGCGCGGGGGTGTCATCAGAAACTGTGTGATACACGGAATTTCCCTAAAATGCTGGGACAGCGTCAGGATATCTTCAGGCAGCTGATTTCTGTTCTGAGTTTACAAAATGAAACCCAGATTTTCCTTCTAGAGACGTAAACAGAATTACTCCCATGTAGAAGCATGGCCAGCGTGAGTAAAAATGAGTAGTTCATTAGTGTCCAATTGCTTTTTATTATATTTTGTGTCTGCATTCTTTAATATAATCAGTCCCTGGGGAAGGGAAAAAATGAATCTTTGAACTTAACTCTTATAGTATGGGAAAATACCTTGCTTGATCAGTAAGACTCCAAGGTCAGTCTTTCCAAATCAGAATGAGACTGATGTATAAGGAACGGATCAATGGTATCTGGTGCTTTTTTGTTTGCTTTGCTTCTTTTCCATTTTATTGGTGCATTGTATTTACACATCACAGTGAGGTCACAGCACTTGGTGTGTTTCCCTCCGGTCCTCCCCTCCCCCCTCCCTCCCCAAACATGTCAGTGAGGTTGATAGTGCTATCTGCATATATGGACATAGCATTATCTCAACTGTTTCCTTCATCAATGTTCCTCTTTCCTCTCTCCACCTCCCTCCCCCAATCCCCTCCCACTATTCTATTGATGTCTCTCCTCCTTTATCTGAAGTCCTTTTTGTTTCCTATTTTCTCTCTAGCCTCCACATATGAGAGAAAACTTTTTGCGACTGGCTGATATCACTTAGCATAATATTCTCTAGTTCCATCCATTTTTTTGCAAATGACATATTTTGTTTTTCTTGACTGAATTAAACACCATTGTGTATATATACCACATTCTCTTTATCCATTCATCTGTCATGGACATCTAGGTTGGCTCCATAGTTTGGCTGTTGTGAATTGTGCTGCTATAAACATAGATATGCATGCATAACTATAGTATTCTGACTTTAATTCTTTTGGAAAGATACTGAGGAGTGGTATAGCTTGGTCATATGGTGGTTCCATTTGCTTATTTGATGGGCATCTGTCTTTTCTACAAATCCCAGGAAGTGATGGCATTCTCTTAGTGGTGAACATGGGACATTTGTTGAGTGCTTAGACATGTCACGACACAGTAATGTGCTCCGGAGGCACAGAGACAAACACAGCATCCCTGCCTCGGGGCTGACAAGGGGGGAGGTGGAGGAAGGAACACAGGAGCAGCACCTGTGGTGTTATGAGGATGCACAGAAGGGCCGATGAACCCAGAGTGGAGATGGGACCAGGGACATCACCAACAGCTTTCAGGAGGTGATGGTGGCAAAGAAGAAGTAGGCCAAGTGAACAAGAGGAATTAGAAAGGTGTTCCAGGTGAGAGAGCAGCATTGGCAAAGTCATAGAAGTGGGATAAGTAACCCAGAGTGGAGAGACAGCTGGGTGCTGTGGGAAAGGGGTGTGCAGGAGGAAAATGAGCAATGTGGTTGCTGTGAGGGACCTCATACGCCATTATCCTGAGGGCCGTGCACAGCCTTGGAGAAATGGGCAGAGAAGTTGGAGTGGAGAGCAGGGTGTAGTCAGATTTGTTCTTTGGAATGATCATTTTAGCAAAAGGGTGGAAAAAGAACAAAAAGCTATTGAATGTAGTGACAACACATAGCAAGTTTTTGCAGTAATGAATGTCAAAAATAAAGCAGGCTTGGACTAGCCCCGTAACACACAAGGAATGGATGTTTCTGATTGAGCAGATATTTGGGGTAGTAGGGTAGAGATTAAGAGAGGGAGTCTAGAATGGCTTGGATGTTTGGACAAGTGAATGCAGAACTATTGACTGAAATGGAAAGTGGAGAAGGAGGACTGGGCAGAAGGGGCTGTGGAGAGGCCCTGTCCACGCTGGATTTGTGGAGCCCAAGAGTCAGTGGTTCTTTTCTATCCATGTCTATATCAGGCATGAGTGCTGGCCTAAAAATATTTCCCCTCTCCCAGCTCTTGGTAATCACTATTCCATTTTCTATCTCTATGAACTTTATGACTTTGGATATTTCCTATTAGTGGAATCATATAATATTTGTTATTTTGCATTGGGCTTCTTTCACTTAGGATAATATTTTCAGGGTTCATTCCATGCCGTAGAATGGATCAGAATTTCCTTCTTTTTTTTTAAGACTGAATAATCTTCCATTGTATGTATAGACTACATTTTGTTTATCTATTCTTCTGTTGACGGAAATAACTTGGGCTGTTTCCCCCTTCTGGCGACTTTGACTAATGCTGCCATGAACGTTGACACGCAAGTATCTGCTTAATCCCTTGCCTTTCAATTCTTTGGGGTATATACCTGGAAATGGATGTACTTTCAACATTCTATAAATGTTCTGCTGGAACTTTGGCTTATAAAGTAACAGAAATGGAATGAATTAAATGTGAAAGTATGAAGACAAAGTTTGAGATAAGAGAAAAGCATAGAAGGCTGGAATTTGGTAGCATATGGTTGAATTTGTTAGCTATCTAACAAAAAATCTGTGAGTAATGAGGAAATGTATTGAATACAGTCTATGAGCGATGATGCCTTTATTTTCTTGCTTATTTGGGGGAAAAGTTAACTGTTTCAACAATTACCATGAGGTGCTTGAGGTGCTTAGTTGAAATAAAGTTTAAAGTTTGTGGTCATGTGCTGTAGTATGAAAGTACCCTCCAGGATGAATATCTGTGCTATTTCTGATGGGGGAGTGAAGGGTACTAGAGGAGGAGGGAATAGATTGTGCTGCTGTCAACACGGAATTAAAAGGATTTTTTCAAGGTCATGTTTTTCATGAACCTATGATTCTTATGAGATAACAAGGATAAAATATAACTTGAGCTACAGAAGCAGTAAAAGAATTTTTAGTGATTGTGTACAAAACCCTTTGACCCATGTCCTAAGACTTGTCCTAAGCTTTAAACTCCTTTAAAAATAACCTCCTTATAGCTGTATGAGAAATTGACACATTTCTACCCACCTCTTATAAATACAGATTCCATAGCCGGACATGGTTGTGCATGCTTGTAATCCCAGTACTTGGAAGGCTGAGACAGGAGGATCACAGGTTTGAGAGCAATAGTAGGTATTTGTTGATTTTTACCTGGCTCCTGCTGACAGTACCCTGATTCTTCTTTGGGGGACTCCCTCTCTCAGTCTCCAGTCCAGTTACTTTGGGTAAAGTCAGTTTCCTCCTCCAGATCAGATGTGAGCAATGACTCACATATGGCCAACCGAAGCATCACATTTGCCTGGTCATGATGACTAGTTAAGGTCAGGGCATCTCTGAGCCAAAGTAAACGACTTTGTATGGGGACCTTCAGGAACAAGGCTTATGGGAATGAATTCTGGGGATATGGGAGTCTCCATGTTACCACCATGGAGATTCTACAACTGAAGACAGTGTGGAGGAGCTCAGAGCCAAGAGAGGGGGACAGGTGGGGTTCCTGGATCAAACCTCTCCTAAATGGCTTTTGTTACTTTAGCTAATAAATCCCTTTGTTGCATAATCTAGATTAAATTTGGTTTTCTAATTCTACCAACCAAGTTTTTTTAAAAGGAGGCATAGGAAAGTGATAGAAACAACTCTTGTCTTTTATAGCTCATATGTATACATATATGTGTTTATAGATATTATGTACTGCATATATTCTCATCATAGAATGTATCCTCAGCCATTCTCAGTCACCTTTTCATCTTTATAAAGATCTTGGTGAAATGTCACCTACCCCCAACACCACCAGTTATAGCTATACATAGACAGGTTGTCAGCGTGTACCTGCCTGGCTGTTAGCATCAAGACTGTACTGGGAAGACACTACCCTATTATAGAATTTTGCTAAAACAAGTCTTTCTTCTGTGTTTATGTGCTCCACAGTGTAGTATTGCCTAACATAATGAAGCTTTTCATCATTTTAAAACCTTAACCTTCCTTCTTCCCTCCTTCCTTCTCTCCCTTCCTCCCTCCCTTCCTCCCTCCCTCCCTTCCTCCCTCCCTCTCTCCCTCCCTCCCTCTCTCACTTCCATCCATCCATCCATCCATCCATCCATCCATCCATCCATCCATCTTTCTATGTTGCCCAGGCTGGCCTCAAACTCCTGGGCACAGACAGTCCTCCTGCCTCAGCCTCCTAGGTAGCTAGGACTATAGGTGCATGCCACCATACCCAATAAAAGTTTTAATTATTACAGGAGGTCATTTTTAAAGTAAAATAACTTTTAAATGATTTGTGCTCACTAAATAATTTCATTTAGTTTTCTTGTGGGTTCTACATATTTATTTTTTTTTGTAGTATTGGCAATTGAATCCAGGGGCTTTCTACCTCTAAGCTACATCTGCCAGCCCTATTTTATTTTTTATTTTGAAACAGGGTCTCACTGAGTTGCTGATGCTGTCTTCGAACCTGTGATCCTCCTGTCTCAGGCTCCCAAATACTGGGATTCCAGTTGTGCGCCACCATGCCCAGTGTTGGCGTTCTCCATATTTAACTAATCTCTTTCTTAAAAACTTACCAGGTGGAATTTTGACACATTAGTGAGGCATATCTTGTCACTGGATTATTTCGTATTGAAAAGAAAAGCTTTCTTTCTGATTGTGTAGAAGTTTTTCTTATGAGGCTTCATCTTAGAATTAAGGTTCTATTTGCAAGGGCCAGATTCACCAATTCAAGTGTCTACCATGGCCAGAGTGTAATGAGTAAAGTGAGCTGGGCAGCAATTGTGGTTGACCAGAAAGCCCACATGAGTCTGAAGCGACCCCATCACTCAGGAATAGTGCCTTCTGCTGCAGAGGAATGTAGACCTTGTAGCTGATGTAGTGTTTCAAAGAGGCCAGACATCTGGGTATTCATGTGCAGCTCCAAAGTCCCACATAGAGGATTCACATCAGAATACGTTTAGCCCTGCTATCAACAGAGAGAAACTGCGATTATTAGTCTAGTTGTATTTACTGTTCACATACTTCACTTTCAGGTGTTTGGGGACGTTGTTAACACTCACATGCTACATCAGTGCGAAAGCGATGACACTGTTGAAAACACAAGCAAGGAAAGGCATGCATTTCTGATGGAAGGACGGGAGAAGATGGAAAAAAATATTTTGAAAAAGGTGAGAGAAGACCAGAAATTGCACATGCATATTAGATTAATTATGTGGCAGTTGGCTGATTTGAAAAGAGAAAGAGTGAATCCAATCGCATGTGAAAAGTCCATGCCATCTACAAAATTAGTAAGAAAAAAGTGATTGACAAAAGGGAAAAATTTCTGAATGTTTGGTGAATAATTTAGTATAAAAATAGACGCCCATTGACCTAACATTAATTCGGGAAAAGTCTAGTAGTTTGTTAATATCATAAAGACTAAACATTATGAACGTCCTGCTGATATAAGTTTTGTGGCAAGCCATGGTGATGTCCACTGGATAGGGGTCTGTTTTGTTGATGAAGTGGTGAATGTGTGAATGTTGTAGCTATGAAGGAATTTGATGGGACATCTGTGGATGTCATCAAGGAAGAGGGTTATTTGATTCAATTGATTTTTTTAAGGTGTACATAAAATGTTTTATGTAATTGAGCAAATTAATAGTTATTTTACAGAGAGTAAAAATAACAGGTTTGATGAATGCATATGAAAACATAAGAGAGTGGTTCACTGACTCAAGAATCTGAATTTTAAATTCCTATTTTGGAGTTTTTTTATTTATTACATTTATTGGTGCATTGTAGTTATACATTTTGGTAAGTGTCAGGGTATCAGAAGCATGCATGCACACATTGCTCATTTAGCCCTCCCTCAAATCCCACCCCATTCCCTCCCCCTTCCCTCCTTTCCATGTTCATCATAGTGATCGACTCGGATAAGTTTGTGTGTACACATCATGTGCATTAGTGCATTTCCCTCTTCCCTCTCCTGTCTCCCTCAGTTAGGTCGCCTTCTTTGCTCAACTAAAGTTTTCTCCTTCTTTGTCTGGAGTCCCTTCTAAGTCCCAATCTCCCTAGCTTCCACATATTAGGGTGAGCATCCAACTTTTCACTCTTTGTGACTGACTAATCGCACTTAGCATAATGTTCTCCAGTGCCCTCCATGTCCCTGCAAATGATGTGATTTTGTTCTTCTTTGTGACTGCGTAAAATTTCATTGTGTACATATCCCATAGTTTTGTGATCCATTCGTCTGTCGATGGACACCTTGTCTGGTTCCAAAGTTTGGCAATTGTGAATTGTGCAGCTATAAACATAGATACACATGCATTAGTCTGGTAGTTTGGTTTCAGTTCTTTTGGGTAGATGCCTAGAAGTGGTATTGCTGGTTCATACGGTAGGTTCATTCCCATTCTTCTGAGGATCCTCCACACTGTTTTCCAAAGTGGTTGCACTAATTTGCAATCCCACCAACAGTGTAGTAGAGTTCCTACTTCTCCACATCCTCATCAGCACTTGTTGTTGTTTGTTTTTAATGATTGCCATTCTAATTGGTGTTAGGTGAAATCTCAGGGTAGTT
This sequence comes from Glis glis, assembly GCA_004027185.1. Classification (NCBI taxonomy): domain Eukaryota; kingdom Metazoa; phylum Chordata; class Mammalia; order Rodentia; family Gliridae; genus Glis; species Glis glis. The sequence goes on from PVJS01010994.1 coordinate 20,775, forward strand.
TTGATTTGCATGTCTCTGATTGCTAATTATGTTGAACATTTTTTCATACATTTATGGGCCATTTGTATTTCTTCTTCTGTGAAGTGTCTATTTAGTTCACTTGCCCATTTTTTGATTGGATTATTTGTTTTCTTAGTGGTGATTTTTTTAAGTTCTCTGTATATTCTAGATATGAGTCCTCTATCAGAGGAGCAGTGGCAAAAATCTCCCATTCTGTTGGCTCTCTGTTGAGGTTCTTAATTGTTTCCTTTGCTGCACAAAAGCTTTTTAGTTTAATGCAATCCCACGTATTGATCCTCATTTTAGTTTCCTGTGCCTTTGGGGTCTTGTTGAGGAAGTCTTTACCTGTGTCTATGTGTTGAAGCGTTGGGCCTATGCCCTCTTTGTGTAACTGCAAGGTCTCTGGTCTGATTTCTAGGTCTTTGATCCATCTTGAATTGACTCTTGTATAAGATGAGAAAGTGGGGTTTATTTCTATTTTTCTGCATATGGTTAGCCAGTTTTGCAGCACCATTTGTTGAAGAGGCTATCTTTTTTTCCAGGGGGTGTTTTTAGCCCCTTTGTCAAAAATCAATTGGCTGTAGGTGTGTGGGTTTGTTTCAGAGTCTTCTATTCTGCTCCATTGGTCTATGTCTCTGCTTTTGTGCCAATACCATGCTGTTTTTATTACTATGACTTTGTAGTATAGTTTGAAGTCAGGTATTGTGATGCCTCCTGCATGGTTCTTGTTGCTGAGAACTACTTTGGCTATTCTGGGTTTTTTGTTGTTCCAAATGAATTTAAGGACTGATTTTTCTATGTCAGTGAAGAATGACTTCGGTAATTTAATGGGTATTGCATTGAATCTGTAGAGCACTTTTGGAAGAATGGCCATTTTGATGATATTTATTCTACCTACCCAAGAGCACGGGAGATCTTTCCATCTTCTAAGATCTTCTTTAATTTCTTTTTTCAATGTTTTATAGTTTTCCTTGTAGAGGTCTTTTACCTCCTTGGTTAGGTTTATTCCCAAGTGTTTTATTGTTTTGGGGGATATCGTGAGCGGAAATGTCTTTTGGATTTCTTTCTCAGTGGATTTATGGTTGGCATACAGAAAAGCTTCTGATTTTTTAAGATTGATTTTGTATCCAGACACTTTGCTGAATTTGTTGATCAGTTCTATGAGCGTTTTAGTTGAGTTTGTTGGATCTTCTAAGTATAATATCATGTCGTCTGCAAATAGAGATAGTTTCAGTTCCTGTTTTCCTATTTGTACTCCTTTTATTTCCTTCTCTTGCCTTAATGCTCTGGCTAGAGTCTCGAGTACTATATTGAAAAGGAGTGGTGACAGCGGACATCCTTGTCATGTTCAGTTTTTAAGGGGAACTCTCGAAGTTTTTCCCCATTCAGTATGATGTTGGCTGTAGGCCTATTGTATATTGCCTTTATGATGTTGAGGTATGTTCCTTCTATTCCAATTCTCTGCAGTGTTCTTATCATGAATGGGTGTTAGATTTTGTCAAATGCTTTTTCAGCATCTATTGAAATGATCATGTGATTTTTGTCTTTAGTTCTGTTTATGTGGTGGATTACATGGATTGTTTTTCGTATATTGAACCAGCCTTGCATCCCTGGGATGAACCCGACTTGGTCATGATGTATGATTTTCGTGATGTAGTTTTGAATACACGTTGCTAGTATTTTGTTTAGAAGTTTTGTGTCTAAGTTCATCAATGATATAGGTCTGCAGTTTTCTTTTCTTGAGCCTGCTTTGTTTGATATTGGTATTAGTGTGATGTTGGCTTCATAGAATGTGTTTGGGAGAGTCCCGTTTCTTTCTATTTCACGGAATAGATTCAGGAGTATTGGGATTGGTTCTTCTGTAAAGTTTTTATATAATTCACCTGGGAAACCATCTGGACTTGGGATTTTCTTTGATGGTAGGCTCTTTATTGCTGCTTCAATCTCTTTGATTGCTATTGGTCGATTTAAATTTTCTCTATCTTCTTGATTCCACTTAGGAAGGTTGTGCGTGTCTAGAAATTGGTCAATTTCTTCTAGGTTTTCCATTTTGTTGGAGTATAGTTTTTCAAAGTAGTTTCTGATTATCCTCTGGATTTCTGTACTGTCGATGGTCATATCACCTTTTTCATCTCTTATTTTAGTAATTTGGGTTGATTGTCTCTTTCTTTTGGTTATCTATCTTGTTTATGTTTTCCAGGAACCAGCTTTTGGTTTTGTTGATTTTTTGTATTTTTTTTATTCTCTACTTTGTTATTTGTGCTCTGATTTTAATAATTTCCTGTCTTCTACTAGCTTTGGGGTTAGACTGTTCCTGTTTTTCAAGAGCTTTGAGGTATGTCATTAGGTTATTTATTTGGTGATTTTCTGTTCTTTTTATGTGGGCATTCAGTGCTATGAATTTTCCTCTTAATACTGACTTCAGGGTATCCCAGAGATTTTGATATGTTGTTTCTGTGTTTTCATTTGTTTCTAGGAATTTCTTAATTTCTCCTCTTATATCTTCTCTGACCCATTCCTCATTCAGCAGTGTGGTATTCAGTCTCCATGTGTTTATGAGGTTTCTCTGGGTCTTCTCATAGTTGATTTCTAGTTTCATTCCATTATGGTCTGAAAAGACACAGGGGATTATGTCATATTTTTTTGAACTTGCTAGTACTCATTTTGTGGCCTAGGATATGGTCTATTTTAGAGAAAGTTCCATGAGAAGCTGAAACAAATGTGAATTTAGCTGTCATTGGGTGGAATATTCTGTATGTGTCTACTCGGTCCATTTGGTTTATGGTGTTCCTTAGGTCTGAGGCATCTTTACTGACCTTTTGTCTTGAAGATCGATCTAGTGGTGTGAGAGGTGTGTTGAAGTCTCCCAATATTCTTGTATTGGGATCTATGTGTGATTTAATGTTGCGAAGAGTTCCTTTAATGAAAGTGGTTGCACCTATGTTTGGGGCATAAAAATGTTGGCTATTGTTATATCCTCTTGCTGGATTGTTTCTTTTACCAGTAAGAAATGACCTTCTTTGTCTCTTCTGATAAGTTTAGGTTTGAAGTCTAATTTGTCTGATATCATAATTGCTACTCCTGCTTGTTTTTGAGTTCCGTTACTGTGGATTACCTTGCTCCACCCCTTCACCTTTAGTTTGTGCGCATCTTTACGTGTAAGGTGTGTTTCTTGCAGGCAGCATATAGATGGATTGTGATTTTTAATCTATTTTGTAACCTTATGTCTTTTGATTGGGGAGTTGAGGCCATTTATATTCAGAGTGATTATTGAGAGATGGGTTTTCATTTCTAACATTTTGAGTTTTAATTTCTGTTTGAGGTAGTATTTGTTCTTTGCCTACTTGTTTGTTTGATGGAAATCACTGTTTCTCTGTTTCTGGTGTTTCCTTATTATTTCTTCTTTGTAATTAATCTCTTTGAGCATTTTCTCTAGTGCTGGTTTGGAAGACATAAAGTCTTTCAGCTTCTGTTTGTCATGGAAGGTTTTTATTTCTCCCTCAAATTTGATAGATATCTTTGCTGGGTAGACAAATCTTGGCTGAAAGTTGTTTTCTTTCAGAGTTTGGAATATGTTGCTCCTGGCCTTCATGGCTTTCATGACTTGGTTTGGAAGGTCTGGAGTGATTCTTATTGGTTTGCCTCTGAATGTTACTTCCTCTTTTACTCTCGCTGCCTTTAAGATTCTCTCCTTGGCCTCTACATTAGTCAGTTTGATTATTATGTGATGTGGTGAACCTCTTCTCTGATCCTGTCTATTGGGGATTCTATATGTTTCCTGTACCTGTGTATCGACCTCTCTATGTTTGGAAAATTTTCTAATATTACTTCTCTGAATAGATATGATTCCTTTAGTTTCAGCTTCTATTCCCTCTTCTATGCCTATTATTCTTAGGTTTGCTCTTTTAAGACTGGCTGAGATCTCTTCAATGTCCAATTCATGCAGTTGAATTGCTTTTTCTAATTTGTATACTATGTGTTAATTTTTGGAGAGGTCATCTTCTAAGAGTGAGATTATGTTTTCCATGTGGTCTAGTCTATTGTTGATGGTCTGTATTGATGCCTTCATTTCAATTATTGCATCCTTCACTTTCTTCAGAGCTTTTTTCTGATTCCTGTTCAGGGTGTCGGATTCTTTGCTTATTTGATCCTTCATTGCTTTCAGGCTCTCTCTGAATTCCTTTTAGAAATCCTGTATCATTTCCTCTATTGAAGTTCTGAATTGTCCTTCTGGCAATCTTTGCACTTCTGAGCTGGAGGGTTCAGTTGTGGGATTGTGGGGGCTCATTGTTTCTTTGCTATTCTTCCTTTTCATGATTTCAGGTTTCTTATGTTTATACCTGTTGAGGGCTGAGACCCATCTTAGAAGCACACTGAGATTATCATCTTGGACCAGCCCAGTTTGGATACATGGTATCTGGCTGGGTGGGATCTGTCCGCAAACGGACACATTCCAAGGGACCTGGTGTAATCTTTAAGGTGCGTTCTTTGATGGCGTCTCCACCCAGTAATGGTTAATCCCTTCTTCCCCTAAGTTTATCATATGATTGCCTCGCTGACCTTCTTTACTGTAACCTGAGAAATTCCTGATTTCTGTGTTTGATTAACTTTTAAAGTTCCTATAAAAATAAGGCCCTGGTTATAGAGCGCGGGAGAACTTGCCATCTCTATCTCCTCCCCGACCCCCCGATTATTAAATGTAACTATTTTTGCAAATTACTATATCAGACTTCGTGTTGTTTCGTGCGAGAAGACCATTGTTAGGAAGCTGCTTGACGCAGCGACCGTCTGTGGCAGGATCCACAGACTTTAGGAAGCTGTCTGGGCAGCGACCGTCTGTGGCTGGTGACCATAGACAGTTTTGTTAGGAAGCTGCTTAATGCAGCGACCGTCTGTGGCTGGGGACCATAGACTGTGTTGTCAGGAAGCTGCTTGGTGCAGCAACCTTCCGTGGCAGGAACCACGGAGTAGATCGTCCGCCGGAGCAACCGCGGAGCTACCGCAATATATACCTCTGTTGATTTTGGTAGCTCTCTCTCTCACTCTGTAGGTATCCTATGTCTAATCCTTCTCCCTTTATGGTTTCTTATCCTGGAGGCAGATAGCTGCTACTAGGTGAGCCTTAAAGGTGAATAGCCTTTACTGAATGGTTATTCTCACTTGCTCGGTATAACATCCATTTGTAGGCCTGATTCTTGGTCTCCTTCAGTGATTGGACCCTTGCCTGTTGCCTCTCTCTACCTGTGCAGGCGACCAGTTCCACTATTGCCCCTCTCACTGCAAGTGTGGGTCTCTGCGGTCTCCACTTGGGCTGTCCCTATGTGTCCCTCTGTCTACACCTATTGCAGGTGTCACCAGCAGGGGGCCCTGGGCTTGTGTCTCTCTTTGCCTACAGAAGTAGCGGGTGTCGCTTTGCCCGATTCTGTGCAAACATGGAACTCCACGTTTTCCACAGAGATGGCTGGTTTGGTCCGATTTTCCCCAGGTACCACAGCTGTATTTCCTGTGGTCATCCCTGACCTGCGGGTTGCAAGTCTGTCCCACCCAAATGTCGCCAGGGACTGTCTGCTTATACACACGTCTACCACGTCCCACAGCAGACCCCACTCCCACCTCTGCCAGGGCAATCTGCACCGTCTTAGACCCCGCGAGTCCCTGTGGCCGCACTGGGTGGTCTCCCCCTGGGGCATCGTTGACTTACGGTCTGCTCCTAATCTCTGGGGGGGGGTGGGTTCTGTCGCTGCTGCAGGCTCTGGTCAGGCCTCCGGGCCCTGGGGACTCTGCCGAGTGTGGATCGAACTGCTGCTGGCACCCGTCGCTGATGCTCTGCGGTGCTGGTTTTAGAAGAGCTCCCTCGCTTCTTTGTAGGTGGCCTGCAGAAGCCACACTGTCGGTTGCTGTTGGCACGGTCTGAGCCGCTTCTGCTGACGCAGCAGTTCGGGTCTGTGTCGCGCGTGGAGGAGTCGCTGCTCGCCTTCACTGCTGCTATTCTGCAGCTGCTGGATTCACAGCAGGTCGCTGGCGTCTCCGCTGGTCTTGTGTGGAAGCCACAATGCTGGTAGCTGCAGGCAAAGTCCTGCCAAGATGGCGCTGCTGCAGCCGCTGTCGCCGCCGCCGTTTGGTGTGTTGAGTGTGGAGGAGCTGCTGCTCGCTTTCATCTCTGCTGATCTGCAGTTGAACTCACAGCAGGTCTCTGGCTTCTCTGCCGGCGGCGTGTGGAAGCCGCAATGCCGGGAGCGGCTGGCGCGGTCTGGTCAAGATGGCGCCGCTGCCGTCCCTTAGGTAAGGTGCTTGGAGCTTTTTACTTTCCTCTGTTTTGTCTTCTGGCTTTGATTCCGTCAGGTTTCAAACCCTTCGTTGTTTACTTCAAGTTTTTGTTGCTTTTCTTCTCCTGTGGAGAAGTTGCTTTCACGGCGATTGAGATTCAAGTCTCAGAGAGAGCATAGTGTGGCATCTCCCTTGGTCGCCATCTTGGATTCTCTGGTCTATAGGTTTCTGAAAATTATTTTCATTTTGCTCCTCAGAACTTCTCTTTTTTGTTATTTTATAACAAATTAATTAATTGGATAATTAATTGGTTAATTAATTCAAAATTTTATTTAACTAGTTATTAATTAAAATTAGTTAACTAAGTAATTAATTAGTTAATTAAATTTCAAATTGAGTTGCAATTGGTATACATAAGACTCACACTTTTAAAGCATACAATTCAGTGGTTTTTAGTCTAGTCATATTTCCCTGGTGGATAGTGAAGTTGAACTTCTTTTCATGTGCTCATTGCTGTTTGTATATTTTCTTTGGAGAAATATCTATTTGAGTTATTTGCCCATTTAAAAAAGTGTGTTCTTTTTATTGTTGCATTAAAATATTTCTTTACATATTCCAAATATTAGAATTTAATCAGATACATGATTGGTAAATATTTTATCTCATTCTGATGCTACTTTGACATTTCCTTTTGCTTTTATTGGTGGAATATAATTATACATATGGTGGGATTTGCTATGATAATAATACACACTAATCACATAATTTGATCAATCTCATTCCCTAATATCTGCCCTTTCCCTTCCCTTCTCTCTCCCCCAGCTCCTTCCTCTTATCTGCTTGCTTGCCTTCTATTTTTTAAATTGGTGAATTATAGTTATACATGAAAGTGAGATTCATCGTGATATATTCACACATACACAGAGCATAATTTGGTTGATTTCATTCCCCAGAACCTCCCCTGTCCCTCCCCTCTTCTTTCCCTCCCCTGATTCCCTTCCTTTACTCTACTGGTCTCCCTTCTATTTTTGTGAGATATCCTCCTATTCCTTTTTTTTTCTCTCAAGCTTCTGCATATGAGAGGAAACATTTGAACCTTGACTTTCTGAGTCTGGTTTATTTCACTTAGCCATCTCTTGATAGTGTCCTTTGATGCTCAAGGGTTTTTAATTATGACAAAGTCCACTATATTGATTTTTGCCCTTTGGCTGCTGTGTGTTTGGTGTCATATTTAAGAAACCATGGCCTGATAAGAAGTTTCTGGAACTAGATAGTGGTGATGACGATCACACATGTGACTGTACTAACTGCCACTGAATTCAGCCTCTTAAAATGATGAGATTGGTAAATTTTAGGTTATGTCTACTTTGCTACAATAAAGAAAAAGCCCTTATCCAAGGTCAGAAAGATTTATCTCTGTATTTTCTTTTTAAGAGTTTCATAGTCTAAAAAATGTAATCCTTTTTGAGTTAATTTTTGTCTATGATATGACATAGGGGTCCAACTTCATTTTTTTGCATGTGGATATTCCAGCCGTCCAGCACCACTTGATGAAAATTTCACAGCATTGTGTTTATCACTTTATTACACTGATTCCATCATTTATCACAGTCTGTTTTGTACATAATATAGATTGTGAGTTTCTTAGTTAGTTTTGCATAACTCTTTCACTTCTACCATACACAGCTCCCAGACCATTTAGGATGCTGATGGTCAATGAGTTGTTGCTCTGAATTGACATTACAAACAAATAAAAGATGTCCCTAGTGATTTTCTACTACTTTTGGAACCTTATTTCTGTAAGAGCTGCTTTTTTACTCTCAACAGCTGTCAATTAATATATTTATACCAAAAATGTTTCTTCTACCTGGGTATTGGGAGTTTAGGGAGTCAATAATTGGTACATCTCTCTTCCCAGATTTTAGAAGCAATCAAAAGACTCAAGAGTCAGGTGAATGTTCATAAAGTATTCTCCTTCGTTGTTGGGAGGAAGTTGCTTATGTCTGAGCTCTTGTTACAGTGTGATGACTATAGACCTTTCACATAGGGTAGACGGCTTTCCCTCAGCAGAGAGCAGGTCAGCACACAAGTCTCTAGAGAGGAAAGGAAGGGTCTAGAATGGAATGGTTAGTTCCTTCTTCCAAATTCATGGATCAGCTACTTCATTCAGGGGACAAGTGAAGGACAGAGAGAGAAGAAGAGAGAATCCCCAGAGCTTATAGTCTTGGGAGATGAGTTTTGTCTAGTTGGGAATTGGAGACCATTGCCTATCCCACCAGTATGTACCCTTTTACTGTGGAGAGAAATGAATAAAGACTGGAGGAAGAGGCTAGGAATGTTCCCTGATGGAGGTCCCTCCACAAGGAAACATGTAAAGGGAGGGAGAAGAGTTCCGTTTAACAGTATGCTCCATTGGTGCCTCCCACCAAGGCAATCCCTTCAATGCTCCTGGGGTTATAATCCCAGGCTCACCATCAAGCTACTGAAGAACTCACATGCTTAGGGCTAGAGGACTCTTTGAGACTAACTGTATCATTTTCTTCAACTACTTTTCACTCCTGCTAAATTGTATTATAAGACTTATGACTGATCTCATGAAAGACATTTCCTTATATTCATTTAGCTAAGGAAAGAATTATGTTTATAGTTTCTCAGTACACATCTTTTTAAATCACTTCTATATTAGCATTTAACATTCCTTAATTTCATGAGGAAGTCTAATGTCAACTGAAATGAGTCATGTGAAATCAGATGATAGATTATATCTGGACTCCATTAGGCCATTCAGTTTATATTTGTTAAGGAAGTTCATAATTCTGTGTTTTATGAGGGAAGCTTTTTTTTTAACTGTAGTTTCCTTAATTAAACAATAGTCATATGGAGATCCAATGCTTTTTCTGTGATTTTATTATTATTTTTCCCTAAAAGATATCTAACATAACCTTTAAACTTGAAATTCTTAAGAGATATGCACTGGAGTTAGTTGTGTGAACTCATTGTTCCTGTTTTGAAAAATATGTTTTTCAAAATGAGATTTATGAAATAATTAATCAATGTCTAAAGGTTATTCATAAAAGTTAGCCAAAATCCTGCCACCTAGATTGCCTCTTGGCAAAGGGAAGACTTGTACCGGGGCTCTTTGAAGGAAGGGCCTAGTCTAATATCTAGACCAGGATAGGAGTTCAAGAAATGTGTATGGAACTTCTGAATGGTTAATTTGGCTTTAGAAGTTAAGGGAATCTTCTGCCTTGTAGGAAAGGAAGAGAGGAAGAAAGGAAGAGTGAAATCAAAGAGAGGAAGAAGATGTATACAGGGGAAACTAAACAGAAAGAAGTTGTAGTTTTCAAATATGTCTGCAAATTCTTTGGCTCTTTTCCCATCGTGGGAAGGTGGGGTTTTGAGTCCCCTGCCCTTGAATCTGGGCAGGTCTTAGTGATTCGCTCGTAACCAATAGAACACAGTGGAGCTGACATGTGTAGTGTTGAGGCTGGACTTAAGAGGAAGTACAGCTTTCCCCTTGTTTGCTTTGGGGGTGTTTGCTTTGGGGGCTTTGAGCTGCTATTTGTAAATGTGAGGCTGCCATACCGTGCGGTATTTTGTTAAGGCAGCCCGCGCAGACCAAGTCACTGCCTCTCTGGAGGTTCAGGCCTTTTCTATTTCTTGTTTGAATCCTTTCAGCTAGTCTTTGATGTCTCCTCTTTATTTTTCCCCACAGAGGTTGCCAGTCTATCCTTTGTAAAGCACAACCCTGGGTCTGGGGGGAGGGCTCATTCATAGCGCACGTGCTTAGCACATGCGAGGGCCTGGGTTCCATCCCTAGCACCAAAACCAAGTAAGAAATAAAATGAAGCACATCTCTGATCGTATTAACCCTTGGCTCAAGAATGTTTACTATACCCCACTATTTCCTGGGTTAAATGCCAATTGCATTATTGGAAGTATGGCAATTGGTGCCCCGCATGGAGAGTGCCTTTCCAGCCCACCCATCTGGCACCCAGGGCTTGACCCAACTCCCGGCCATTCTCCATGCGGGCCGGTTCTTGTCCCTCTGCCTTTGCTGGTGCTTGGCCTTCAGACCAGCCCCCCCTTCCTGATAAATAAGAGGCATTGTGCAGCTTCAAATATGATTCCTGACACAGCAACTTTCTGACTCTCCCAATATGTGCATTCCTTCTTTAAATGCTTCAGTGTCAAAAGTGTGCTACATATACTATCATATCCTAACTTTTACTTAAAACTCTGACTTCCATTCCTATATATAAAGTCCCTAAGGGCACAATCAGTGCCTTACTCCTATCGCCATCTTAGGAAGATTCCGGTAGAATGCAGGCCTTGTATAAGCCTCAAAAATTATTCTTTAAATGAAATTCTTGCATTCTCTTCTGATTCTTTATTAAAATGTCAATGTTCACGGAGAGCCTCTCTTTCCTCCTGTCTTTCTGCTTTTAAAAAATTGTTTCTACGAAGCATTTAGTTTTATTTTTTAAAATAATTTAAATTTAGCACTAACTGTATTACTCATAGATATCATATGCACATAGTTTGAAAGTTAGAAAAGTGTTAAGAGAGCTGGGGGTGGTGGCGTACACTTGTAATCCCAGTACTTGGGAGGATGAGACAGGAGAATCGCAGGTTTGCGGCCAGCCTCAGCTACTTAGTGAGGCCCTCTGCAATATAGCAAGACCCTGTTTCAAAATAAAGAATAAAAAATAGGGCTGGGGGTGTAGTTTGGAGGTAGAATGCCCCTGAGTTCAATCCCTGGTACCGCAAAAAAAAAAAAAAAGTGTTAAGAGACTTGTAACAAAGACACAGGCCCTGTAATCTCCCCTCCCCAAACTCTTTCACAGAGAAATAACTTTCGACTTTGAGTCTTTTGTGTGATTTTTGACAAGAGGTGTTACTGGACTCCAGTCCCCTTTTTATGGCTTATGTATATAATCCTAAGCTACTGTGACTCTAAGAAATTACCTCAAAGATCATTTAAAAATCTAATATTAAAAGAAGACAAATTGAAAGATGTAGAAGAATAAAAACAGTAATTCTACTAAGCAGTGATGATTTTCTATGTATAACAAGAACAATGTGCTTCTTTTTAAATAGAATTGAAATTATATGTATAAATAAAGTATATATATACATATATATATATAAAACTTGAGATATATGCAGTTTGAATTACACCATCGAAGTTAGTTTTCAAAATGCCTGTTTTTAGTGATCATAGTATTTCCTTACTTTTTATTTGGTTGTACACTCCATGTTGAGCATTTCGATTGTTTCCAAAGTTTCTTATAAAAATACAACCATAAACATGACTATCATTCTATATAAGCCTTTATTCAGCACTCACAGGTAGTGTCTAATTTCTTGCCTGAGATGAGCTGATGTCCTAGAAGGGCAGACTCAAGCGAGTGTCACAGTGACCTGACCTGGATCAAGGAGATAACACAACAGTCTCTTGCTATATATTTACAGATCACTTTCCAGAGAACTTACTTTAAATTACAGCAAATGATGGAAATGTTTGACTTCTCAGTAGAACCATGGTTTTGAGATATGTATTAGGAAGTAATCATCATTCCCAAATATTCTGAGACTATAGCCACAGAGCTTTATGTCAATCCTGGGTAAGGTTTGGGAGTGGATTAATAAGGAATGACTGTGAGATCTCTAAGAAGTAGGGCCCACCAGCATCCTTCCCTGAGAACCAGTGTAATCATGTAGTATTACAAACAAAGCATATTTAAGATGGCACATGCAGAATTAACTTCTTTCAGTAGCAGTTCCTAGGCTACTATCCCAGGGAATGATGTAGCGTCTCTGGATTTCAACAAGGCATTGGATGAGATTGCTCATGGTGCCCTCGAGGGTAGCATGGGGGAAGCTGATGGGATGCAATGATTTCTACACTCTAGAACTTAGAGTTGAACAGAAGCTATAAGGAAATATATTTCAGCTTAACATTGAGCTTCTCCAGGTAGAAGCAACTTCCCTAGAAGGAAAAGGGATGCCTCTGACCTGGGGATATTTAATACCTAGAAAGTTGTCAGGGAAGGTAAAGAGGGGACTTGACTACAGAATACATGTGGGAATTCAATGTCCTTTGAGCTTTCCTATTTTGGAAAAATCCTTAGACTTCAAAATAAAAAATAAATTAGGGCTGGGGGATGTGACTCCGAGATAGGATACCTCTTAGTTCAATCCCCAGTACCATAAAACAAACAAAATCTTGGGAATCTGTGATTTGCTATAGGTAAAGACATAGCCAGATGAGATACATCCTTAGTTCCTACCTATAACATGGGCCTCACAACCCTACTGTGTTCTCATGGGCTTTCACCATGGGTAGTAAAAAAGAGTGCCAATGGCTAAGAGCAAAACAGTCTCAATAACAACAACAACAACAATAGTCCAAAGAAACCCTTGTCTAACTGATAATGACTCGACCTCTCATCGTGAGGCCAGGACAGCTTGCCTGATGTCAAAGCCATTTGCCTGGATGGGTCGCCAGGATGGCCAGCAGGGGGCGATGCAGCACAGTTCATGGCGGTTCCGATGTCAAGGCAACCTTAACCCGAGGTCAGAAGGATGTGCTCAGAGACTGTGTAAGGTTGCTGTCTAGCTTGGGATTCCAAGACACAGTGACTCAGTGACCCAGAAGAAACTAGGACTTCCTGCAAAGCCAGGACTCTGAGCCAAAGCTGACCACCCACTGTCATCAACTCCCCGGGGAGAAGCAACGTCCTCTGCCTCCCAACCCTAGAAGTAGCAGCGCTGGCCTGGTGGCCCCGGAGCTTCTGTCTGGTGTTCTCCCCATGCGCGGGGAGGAAGCAGTTGCTCTGAACTTTGAACGTGGCTAATAGCATTCTCATGCTCCAGGTCTGCCCCACCGCCTCTTCTGATTACAGCTGCGGCTTTGGAGTCGGGGCGGCTGGCTTCCTGCAGACCAGGCTGGGAGGCTGAGCTACAGCCAGCGGTCCTTGGAGGTCACTAGGTCCTTGTCCTCCTCTTTGTTTTCCTGTCCCCTGAAGCAGCGTTTTGAATAAACAGCCTTTTCCTCTCACAAACTGAGACATGAAAAATACCTCTGGGGGTCCTGCTTGCTGCTCTCCTGGTCCTGTTTCCTGTGCTCTGCTTGCACATTCCCTCTGATTTCTGTCCTTTTGGGGTGTATCATCATGAATAATAGAAGTAGGGCAGATAGGCCACGATATTAATACTCTCCCAGTTCGGGTATGGTCTTAGTTACAGGAATAGTCTTCTGCGTCTGGAAAGATAGCATGTTTTCTTAAAGGTCTTTTCCTTGCAGCAATCAAGATTTTAAAAATTCCACCAAGAAATATTTCCACTCCTGGTCATGCTTGATATCATGCATCGCTTGGAATTGGATGAATGTAATTAAAACAAGCAGGAGACCCAAATACATGCAGGAATAGCAGGACTTCTCCATGCCAGGGCGGGAATATAAAGTTGGCGTCTCTCATCAGCAGTCTCTGTTTCCCCAGCTTTATTGACTCCATTGATGGCCACATACGTCTGCACAACCAACAGACATACATGGGCCGCCCACATATGCAACTAACTATACGCAGATCCCCAGATTTTTCATGATGATGATTTCTTTAGGACAAACAAACATAAAATGCAGAAGGAAAAAAAAGTTCTTAAAATGTAAATAACATTTTGAATGTCTGGCTGCTGCATGATTAAAAATCATTCCGCTTTCTTGTTTACTCTAAGTTCATTACTTAGAAACCACTGAACCCAGAGATTCAGAATAAGTTATCTACCCTTTTTAGCTCACTCTTTGGGAGTCATCTATGTGGGTGTTTTTTGCCTTTTATACTATATGTATGTGCCCAAAGATGGAAAAATTTGGTATTGTTCATTCTCAGACTCCTTGATTGTTTATTTGAGCTAAATGTCAATGATCCCATTATCTCAAGCTTAAGTTCAGTTGGGGCTCCGTCTTCATCAACGTGATCATTATTCTTTGTTCTGATGAGTAAGGACAGTTTTGTGTAGTTGTATCTTCCTGCTGGAAGTTAGAAACCTCTCTCTCTGGCTTTCCTTCTCCTCATTCACTGTGCTCTGGCCCACTGACCTCTTGGGGTTGGTTGAATACACTAAGTCAGTTTCTCCTGCATAGTCTTTGTCATGGGTAATTTTATGTTGGTTTGATTGGGTTAAGGGATGCCCAGATAGCTGGTAAAATGTTATTTCTGGGTGTGCCTATAAGGGTGTTTCTGGGAAAGATCACCATTTGTATTGGTAGACTGAATTAAAAAAGATCCAACTTTACCAGTGTGGGTGGGTATCGTCTAGCCCATCTATCAAGACCTAAATAGAACAAAAAGGCAGAGGAAGGGTAAATTCCCCTCATGTGTCTCCTCCTGGCCATGGGCATCAGGACTCTAGGACTCACACTGGTGCCCTTCCTGCGCTCGTGGTTCGCAGACCTGCAGCCGCAGAGGGGATTTATACCAGTCGTTCCTCTGGTTCTCAGGCTGTCGGACTCGGATTGAGTACTACTTTCCTGATTCTCTAGCCTGTGGGACTGACTTCTCAACCTCCATAATCTCGCGAGCTGATTCCCCTGATAAACCTCTTATATCCATGGGAGAGATGTTCTGAGACCCTGAGTGGATGCCTGAAACCACGGATAGTATTGAATCTTGTCTATACTAGGTATTTTTTCCTGAACATATATGCCTATGATAAGGTTTAATTTATAAATTAGGCACAGTAGGATATTAACAACACCAAATAATAAAATAGGACAATTATAACAATACAACTGTAATAAAAAGTATGTGAACAAAGTCTCAAGATTTGACAACTACTAATATTTTTGGACTGCAATTGCCTGCAGATAACTGAAAGTTCAGAAAATGAAACCGTGGAGGGACTACTGTATTTCTGTACATCCATTTGTGGTGTTTCTCTGGAGAACCCTGAGTAATACGACCTTTATATTTTAATCTTCTGGGAATGCTGTTTCCCCACATCTTACTTGGTTGTTTCCTTCTTCTTCTTCCTCTTCCTCTTCGTCTCCTCCTCCTCCTCCTCCTCCTCCTCCTTCTTCATGGTACTAAGGATTGAACCCAGGGGCATTCTATCTCTGAGCTACACCTCCAGCCCTATTTTATTTTTTATTTTGAAACAGGGTCTCACTAAGTTGCAGAGGGCCTCACTAAGTTGCTGAGGCTGGCTTCAAACCTGTGATCCTCCTGTCTCAGCTTCCTGAGTACTGGGATTACAGGCATGCGCCACCACACACTCTTTCTCATTATTTCGATGTCTGCTCAGCTGCCACCTTCTCAGCGAGGCTTTCTTTAACCATTTATCTAAAAAAGCCTTCTGCTCTCAACCCAGACTCTGTCTCTTTATCTTGCTTAATTTTCCTCCTAGAAATCATCAATGCTATTTTATTAATAATTTAAAAATTATCTTTTCCCTCAAGCTTCAAAGAGCAGGGATTTCGTCATATGTGCGGTTGCATCCAGCATCGGGGACAATTCCTGGTATGTAGCACATTTCAGTAAGCATCTGTTGGAAGAGTGAGTTGACAGCGAAGTTGAACTCTGTCCTCTACATAGCTGTGTCTTCTCTATGCATGCCTGCAACTCATTTTTCTTTTTCTTGATCTGAAAATGTTTGCTTAGAGTCATTCTTAAAGTGGAAGCCCTTTCAGGGGACCACAGATGTCTTCATAAGCAAAGGGGACAAGTATGGGTACACGAAGGGATGGAGAACTCACACTCATTAATGGTTGGCAGTAACATGCAGGAGACCATCCACCCACTTGAGCATCCTTAGAAATAATATTTGTTGCAGAGTGGTAGGGAAACCTCCTTCCCCTGGGCTGCCTTTCCCATTTCTTCTGCCTCCTTTCCTCCTTCCCCATGAAAACAAATCCACATCCTGTCAATTTAGGTTGTAATGGAGATTTGCAATGAAGACAGATTAGAGGATGTGGATACACCTGAGGATGGTTAATAGAAAAATCCGAGGGACAAAAGAGAAGTTGAAAGTTTGGGTCCTGAAGCCAGGCATGGTGGTGCACACCTGTAATCCCAGTATTTGGGAGGCTGAGACAGGAGGATTACAGGTTCGAGGACCCCTTCAGCAATGTAGTGAGACTCTCACAACCTAGTGAGACCCTGTTTCAAAACAAAAAAGAAAAAGGTCTGGGGGTGAAGCTTGGAGGTAATGTGCCCAGGAGTTCAATCCCCAGTAACACACACACACACACACACACACACACACACACACACACACAGTATGGACACTGAGATGATGGCTAAGATTCCTTGCAAATGATAGGAACTCTTCTATTGTCTGAATGAGGGAGGCAAGGACAGACTAGAAGAGACCCAGGACAGAGACCAACAGGTGCCACCCTGTTGGTGACTGATGTGTTCTCCTTGAGGGAGGGGTGGGCTGGGAGCAGGAGGGGTGCTCTGAGGAGGGCCAGCCTGGGCAGTCCTGGAGGATCGGCAGGGGTCTGCTGGGCTTGGTTTAGGACGTTTCAGGCAGAAGGAGCGACAGCAGCAAAGAACAAAAACTACTTCATAATTGTCTTTCCACTTTGATCTTCAGAATTAAATTTGTTTGGTTCAATCCGATAATTGATTATGTTAACTCGGAGTGCGAAGTAACTGGGCATGAGAAACAAGGTCCCAGATAAGCCTCATGTGAGGAGAGTGAGCCACAGGTGATACATTAAAAGAACAATCCAGCCGGGCGTGGTGGTGCACACCTGGAACCCTAGTGCTTGGGAGGCTGAGACAGGAGGAGCGCAGGTTTGAGGCCAGCCTCAGCAACTTAGTGAGGCCCTATTTCAAAATAAAAAGTAAAAGAGGCTGGGGGTGTAGCTCGGAGGTAGAATGTCCCTGAGTTCAATCCCCAGTTTAAAAAAGAAAGGTCATCTCATTCTTTCTTGAACTAATTCTAATTAGGATTTGTCTCCACCATTTGTCCAGATGCTTTTTGCCAAGGTTATTGATGACACACATGCTACTAAATGGTCAATTCTTAGTTCTCTCTGACCCCATGGACCTACTGGCACATTCACAAAGTTAATTCTCTTTCTTGAAATATTTGCTGAAAAGTCCGGTGTGGTGGCGCATGTCTATAATCCCAGTACTTGGGAGGCTGAGACAGGAGAATCACAGGTTCCAGGCCAGCCTCAGAAACTTAGAGAGACTCTGTTTTAAATTTAAAAAGTAAAATAGGGTTGGGGGTGTAGGTTGGATATAGAATGCCCCTGGGTTCAATTCCCCGTACCAAAACAAAAATGAAAACAATAAAATAAGCGATAAAAATAGGAAGTCTAGGGAATTGTGTAAGATCCCTCCTGGAAAACTTTGATTAAATGAGAAATTATGCTCCAAGACACCACTGAATCAATGCATGACAAGTCTGTCCTCAGGCAAGGACTGAGCGTCGGGGAAGATGCCACCACCATTATCTTCCAGTAATGACATCTCTTCTATTAGTCACCTGACTGCAGTTAAAATTACATTTACTGCTTTTTGTGTAATGTTCTAGAACAGACAATTAGGAAGCAATTGAGAGAGTGGATAGCAAGAGAGAGTGGATAATCTTAAAATTGGTTCTAACCAGTCTTCCCTCTTGACTTGCTGTAATTGGTTAAAGGCAGAAGGGACGGAGTATTAAGCTGCTTAATTTTTATCCTCAATGATGAGACTAGAGCTAAAGTACAAGGCGGGAGGTTAGACGTCTCTAAGGGACTTCTATACAGACAGGCCCGGGGGTGGTGTCTCTAGAGACCACTGGGGGAGGAGGTGCCATTGCAAATCCCTGAGCTGGAGGCTCTAAAGAATTTGGATGTGGGGTGGATTGGGGAAGGGTAGGAATATGGCGACACCTGTATCGCAGTCCTTCTTCCCTGTGCAACTTTATTTTTCCCCAAAGGAAAGGACTCTTGCCACCCATTTGTCTCACTTAGGGGTCAGTGACCAGGAGACAAACCTCAGTATGGGAACTGGGGGGGGCTTCATCCTTATACAACAAGCCACACAAACCATAGTTTTCCTCATTCTATCTCCTTTTCAGGCTTAATCCAGTTATTTTCCTCTTGGAGAAATATATGGTGGTCTTCAGTATAATATTTTTTGTACTGGGTATTGAACCCAGGTGCAGTCTACCTCTGAGCCACACCCTCCAGCCCTATTTTATTTATTTATTTATCTATTTATTTATACATTATTTATTTTATTATTTATCTTGCTAAGTTGCTGAGGCTGGCCTCAAACCTGTAATCCTCTTGTCTCAGCCTCCCAAGTACCTGGATTACAGGCATGTTCCACCATGTCTGGATTCAGAACAAATTGTTAAACATTGCCTTTCGAGTAACCAGGGTATATATTTTTCCCTACATTTGTCCCCTGCAAAGAGTATTTTGGGAAAATGAATTACACATGGCATTCTGCTCAGAGGATTCCAGAAGTCACCTGGTGGCAGGCAGTCTCTGGGGAGATTTGGGGTAGATAGTGAGTCACCGAGTCCTATGGACTGTGCCTTTGAAATGTCTTTCTCATCTTGCTTTGGAATGTTTTTCTTTTCTTCCCCCTCTTTATGTTGCCCAGAACCACCACTTTTTTATTTTGACTCTCATTACCCTTCCCTGGATTTGGGGGCTAGCCAGTCTTACTAGCTAGTTGGTCTGATTGTCTGCTTAGAAATTTGAAGTAGCTCCTTATTTTCTCATTATGAAATATACACACCTCTGCCTGGCATTAAAGTCTTTCTGCATCTGCCCCCATCTTGCCCCTCCAAAAATGTCTAGTGTCTTAGCCCCCATCATAGACCCTCTGATCTGATGGAGACATTGTCTTCCTGACCCCAGCACCTAGCCCTTAAAGCCTTGTTTGTGGTCGTATTTTATCTTTTTATGGAATGTCAAAAGGTCATTGCCTCCTGCCTAGTTACATCTTCCGCAGCCTTCAGGACCCAGGCTTCTAGGAAGGACGTTCCTTCTCTCATTCTCCTGCGGATGTCTCTGGGGCTTCCTGACTGGACCAATAACTCATAAAGTTGTGCACTGTCTTCTTCTGTTCACAAATTATTTTCAAAGCTTGGTTTTTCAATTAAGATGTTTTTAACAATGATGATTCTAGTACACATTTCTTCAGTGTGTTTAAAGTTGTCCCGACAGTCCTGGGTCCATAATAATTTTGGGGGGGGCAGTACTGGGGATTGAACCCAGGGACATTATACTTCTGAGCTACACCTCCAGCCCTATTTTTTTATTCTTTATTTTGAAACAGGGTCTCACTAAGTTGTAGAGGGCCTCACTAAGTAGCTGAGGCTGGCCGTGAACCCGGATCCTCTGGTCTCAGCCTCCCAAGTACTGGGATTACAAGCGTGCACCACCACGCCCAGCTCCATAATAATTTTTAATAAATACTTGTTGCTTGATTAACTCTCTATTTTCCAGCACGGAAGGAAACTCTAGTCAGTTCCACAAATGTATCCCTTGTTCCATTCTTCCTCGCCACTCTGAGGTAATCTTAGCATCTTTAGGCGATTGTGGGTATTGGCACTCGAGGGGCAGGGTAACATGGGTCATGCTAATTCATTTTGGGAATGCTTTTTCAAACTATAGTCACTCTTGCGCCAGCATTCTTTTGTTCCCTCTAAATGCCACCGAAATATTCCCCTCACCTTCTCCTTTCCACTGAGCTATACCCCCAGCCCTATTCTACTTTTTATTTTGAAACAAGGTCCCACTAAGTTACAGAGGGTCTCGCTAAGTTGCTGAGGCTGGCCATGAACCTGCGATCCTCTGTCTCAGCCTCCCAAGTACTGGGATTACAGGTGTGCGCCACCATGTCCGGCTCTGCTAAGAACTCTTATATGCAAGAATTCCGCCTGAGTATGGAGCTGCATTAACTCCATTCTTCCCCTCACAGTTAAAACAAGTGTATTGAATTAAAAAAATTCCATAGATCATCTTTATACCCAGAATCAAGCACAGCACATCACTCCACAAACATTTCCAACTCCGAGACATAACTGTGGCATCTGGGTATCACGTGGATCATCATCCCTGAGACAGCTGAGGATCTCGGATCCAATATCTAAAGACACCCCGAACTAACTTCTGTCATTTTAAGGTCATTGGAATTTAGTTTTTCTGTTTATAGAACTGGATGTGAAAATATATCAACTTGTAGGGAATAGGAAAAAAACAACTTTTTAAAGAAGGGGTAGTTTCATTAATCACTAAAGAACACTGGTCTTTCATTTCTCCATTACACCTCAAGAATGCACGAATGAATTTCCCGCACTTCCCTGTGATGATGCGTAGTTAGAGCTTGTTGGCCAGAGTAACTTGTTAGCTAAAGTGACTCCATATTGTTACACACAATGACCCCAACCTGGCCCTAAGACAGGGAAGTTCACCTGGGAAAAATCAGACCAGGATGTTGGCAGGGGAGTTAATGGTTTGTTGGTAACAACATATTGTGCTATAGTAACAACCCATTGTACTATTATGCTAACAGCTTATGTTCTTGCTCTTGTGCGTTCCTCTTGGCTTGCTCAACTGCTAGAACCATTGGGAGCTTTCCATCACTGCTGTGAGAACCTGTACCCCCCCCCCCTTGTAGCTGCGGCTTTGTCGTTTTGCTCTTTAAAAGGAGCCCTGAAAGACAGCAAACTACTGCACTTGGGTCTGACACCCAGTGTAGTCCCGGCTGGTAAATAAAGACTTTCTAGTGGCATTACTTTGGGTCTGAGTGGTCATCTCTGGTGGTCTTACCTCACAACATCCCTCAGCGTTCTTTCCTCTGTTTCAGTCCCATTCATACTTTTTGAGGTCTTCACTGTGTACAATTTCCCATAGGATGTAGAGCTTTCCCTGGGTTAAATCTTCACACCTCTAGTTGTATTTTGCTTCTCTCTGGGTTTTTCTCACACTTTGTTTCCTTTCTCCACTCTTCCTTCTTCCTCCAGGCCATTAACAAAGATGTCAAACACCTTCCCCAAAGGAGCTTCCTGCTAATTAATCACCAACCCAGTTCTGCAGGAAAATAACATGAAGTGTCTTCTCATTCATTTTAGCTTCATTATTAAAAATAAATGGTCAAAGACAGGCGTGGTAGCGCACACCTGTAATCCCAGTACTTGGGAGGCGGAGACAGGAAGATCGCAGGTTTGAAGACAGCCTCAGCAATGTAGCGAGACTCTCAGCAACCTAGTGAGACCCTGTTTCAAAAACAAAAAATAAAAGGGGATAGGGATGTAGCTCAGAGGTAGAATGCTTCTGGGTTCAATCCCCATTAACATACACATAGAGAGAAATGATTAAACTATTGACACAATAATTTCATACTAATCCATATACAATGGGACCTCCTGATTTCCTTGTAGTGTTTTCAGATAAAATAATTTAGTTTAACAGCAAAGTCATAATTTATTTCTGAAACATTCTCTGAAGATGTAAATGAGATAAAAGGATATAAGAGGCTCCTTTTTTTTTTTTTGCGGTACCGGGGATTGAACCCAGGGGCATTCTACCTCTGCGCTACACCCCTGGCCCTATTTTTTTATACTTTATTTTGAAACTGGGTTTCACAAAGTTGCGGAGGGCCTCACTAAGTAGAGAGAGAGAGGGAGAGAGAGACAGGAAGAGAGAGAGAGAGAGAGACAGAGAGAGAGAGAGAGAGAGAGAGAGCTGAGGCTGGCCTTGAACCCGGATCCTCTGGTCTCCGCCTCCCAAAGTACTGGGATTACAAGCATGCGCCACCACGCCTGCCTAGGAGGCTGCTTTTTGGAAGCAATGTCCATCATATAAAATATGTGATATGTCCAGAATCCTTCAACTTCATTAGGAATGTCTTGTTTCTCTTCCATCATTCAGGAATTTTTGGAGTCCCTAAAGCCTGGGTCTGTGTCATTATCATTTTAGTCACTAACTCTAGGACTGTTTCTCCCCCAACCCCCACTTACCACTTGATTTCTTCCATTTTAGGAGATTTGCAACAGAGTTCAGATTTAGAAAGAACACTTCTGGATGGAAGAGATTGCACCACCCCAATCAGGATAGAATCCCTTCCTTCTTGGTGAGGCTATTTGTAACCCAGAGTTGAACCTGATTAACAAGCGCTGAAGTTTCCGTCTTGATGTATTAAGAAAACCCCAAATCTTGCTTGAGTGGTGCACGAGGAGCATGGATATCACCAAGAGAGTCACAGTTAGGAACGAGAGTTTCCGTGTTGCAGAGCGGCTGCATTTCAGCGGGTCAGGAAGTGAAGGAGCGTGGGTTGCTCAAGCCCGTGTGGGTGACTGGAGAAACTGAACAGGGTCCAGCAGGCTAAAGAGATCAGCTCCTCTGTCCCCCAGGCAGGCGTCCCGCCTGCTGCTGAAAACTAATGGTTTTGTGCTCCTTGGCGTCTCTAGCAAGACTGTGTTTTGGTTGCATGGTTGTTTATTTTGGAAATGTCATAGTAAATAACTGCAGAGGGAATGTTCGAGAAGGCCTCCTTGGGAAAGGCTGCAAAGTCTTTGGGGACATAAAGCCGCATACATGTGGCCTCTGATAAGAGGAAATAGCTATAGATAATATTTGCTTTTTTGACATTCCCTGAAGACAATAAACTGGAAACAGGAACAAGCAGTAGAAAAAAATCTTTTTTTTTTTTTGCCTAGGAAAGCTTTCTTTTTTAGTTATTTTGGTTAAACAAGGGAATAGGATACTCGATCCTACGCTGAGTGTCCTGAGTGCACTGGTCACATCCACAGGGATGCTCAGGGGTTAGATGGTCAGATCCGGAGGGGTGAGTCCTTCTCAGGTCCCTGTGACAGGGCCAGCTCTTTAGGGAACATGTCAGGGCTGTCTTGTATGGATTAGGTCTCTGGTCCATTTCTGGTAGAAAGTGAGTTTGGAGATGGCTTTGTGGCTTCAGATAAGGGGGAGAAAGGTAAAAGCCGAAGCACCTCTTCCCTTGATGGTGTGGTCTTGTTTGTGCACACACAAGGGCTCTCGAGTCCCTAGTCTCTTTGAGCATCACTCTGCAAGGATTTGGCTCAGCCATATAAACTGCCCCAAGAATCCATGAACTGGAGCCAAATCTTACATCACTGAGAAAATAAAATGTTTCCTGGGTAAGACCTGCAGTGACAGTGGCCGTGGCTCAGGCGAGAGAAGGGGGTGCTGCTGTCATCCTACACGGTGACCCTCCCCGGGACTCCTGCTCGTCACCGTCACCGGAGGAGGAAATGTCCCCCAAGGAATCCCTGAGTTCTTCAGCGCTCATCAAAGAAAGGACATGACTTCCCTGGAGAGCTGTTTATTTTTCTTCCTAATCACCAAAGCATAAGGCTGTCTTTTCTGAAATGTTGATTTGGAGGTTCCAAATTTGAATTTGTGAGGCTGCCTTCATTTAGCTCACAAAAGAGCTCCATGCTAAACGGGCTTTGGATCCCAATATCTCTAATGAGGAAGAGGGGGACAGGGAATGCGCAGTGGCTGACACTTTCAAAGGCGTCATTAAGATGGACAAAGACCCACAAGTATCTGTGAAAGGACCTTTGCCGGGTGTGGTGGTGCGCGTTTGAAATCCCCATATGTGGGAGGCTGAGACAGGAGGGTTCAGGGTTTGAGGACAGCCTAAGCAATGTAGCAAGACTCTCAGCAACCTAGTGAGACCTTGTTTAAAAAAAATAAAAAAGGGCTGGGGGTGTAGCTTGGAGGTAGAATGCCCCTGGGTTCAACCCCTCCGCCACAGATCTAAGCAACAGATTTTGTTTTTCCTTTAAGCTTTTGCTGTGCTATCACAGGACTTAGCAAGAAAGGGTCCCCTAGCCATTCAAAAGGGGGGTCACACTGGGATGAAAGGGATCAGTTATATTTTAAATCTCAGAGGAAGATTCCACTCCTGTTGTAGATAACAGAAATAAAGAATGAACTTTATCATCTGATCTGCAGTAGGGAGTCGGAAGTTGGTGAGGAGACACACATGGCTGATGTGGAGGAGAGAATCAGTCAGTTGAAAACAAGCCCAGGGAAGGCTTAGTTAATTTCTTGGACGAGGGGCATCTAAAAGTGATAAAATGCTTCCCTGTTTGGGCTGTAATTACATGTTTTGAAGAGGAAGAAAATAGCAGCAACAAGAAAGAAGCTACCTGCCAGGTGTCCGGCCTCCTCAGGAGCTGTGCGCCTGGGAATCTCCCGGATGTACCAACGTTATTCTAGGTCTGAGAAGCAGATGCCAACTGATGTGCAACATTTGTATGGGGGACACCGTGGGGGAGAAAGTGGAATGAGAGCCATGGCGCTCTGAGAACCATCACACTGCCATGCAAACAGGGCCCCGGTGAGGACCCAGGTAACATCCGTGCAAGGAAGGGTGGACGGAGATGTCCACAAGGGCCATGCAGCTCAAGGCAGGTTCAACAGGGCCACTGGGGGTGGGGGCCTTGAGCAAAGGCGGGTCCCACTTCTCAGAGGAGTGTCAGGTCTCCCATTTGTGCCCTGCTGCGTTGTGTCATTAGCTGGGGGACCTTGATGCAAATGTAATGATGGATTTCAGGTCACACAGCTGGACCCTGCAGTCAATTATACTCCCTGTAGATGGAGATTTGCATGCTGCATTCTTATGGATGATTATAAAATATATTTTAATAATCTGGGCTAGAGATGCTAATAATTTCTACCCATTCTATACTCTTCCCCCCACACTTTTTTTTGTGGTATTGGGAATGGAACCTGTGAGAATATCTTTTCTATCAAATTAGATCTTTTCTATCAAAGGAATAGCTTGACTAGAGCTCCATTTTGTAAAACTGCCATTGTGTAACCTTATGTGTGTTTGTATTTTTGTAAAGATAGCATTTCCTGGAAATTGTGAGTGCCAACCCTTTCCTCTGCATCCCTTTCAGCCAATGGCGTAAAGATTGTGAGGCTGTGTTCCCACCAATGCGAGCACAGTACAGAAGCCCCGCACTGAAAATAAAATGCCCAGCAGTTTTCCGCCATGCTGTTCCTGCATGCCTGGCTCACTGGCGGCAGGATCCCTTTTTGCAAAAAGTAAAATTCACCTTGCTGAGCTGCTTTCAAATATGTCTTTTCTTATGACGCCATAGAAATTTATTTTTAACAAACTCAGGGGCATTCTACTTTTGAGCTATACCCCCAGCCCTTAGTATTTTTTGTTTTGAAGCAAGGTTACACTGAGTTGTTGAGGGCCTTGCTAAGTTGATGAGGCTGGCTTCGAACCTGCAATCCTTCTATCTCAGCCTCCCAAGTACTGGGGTTACAGGAATGTGCCACCACACCCTGCTCCCATTATCCTTCTATAGAGACTTTGCTCCAACCTGAGGCCAGATAGGGCAGCTTTTATTACTGTATGACTTTACCCTCTTGGGCACAGATAATGGGCTGTGGGTGGATAACTTCCAAAGCTGGACCTGAATCATCTTTTCCAGAAATCTGCAACTGGGGAGCAGAGACTGAGCATGTTATTCACAGGAGGTGAAGCTCAAAGATGATGTTGATTCAGGTGCGGATGTTTCATTATAAACCATATACAAATATATAAGCAGGGAAATCAGTATGTAGAGACATTTGAATGAAGAAGCCATGGAGTGAAAATGAGGATGTGACACAGAGAGAGAGAGAGAGAGAGAGAGAGAGAGAGAGAGAGAGAGA
>PVJS01010995.1:0-46728 GCA_004027185.1 Glis glis
GAGAGAGAGAGAGAGAGAGAGAGAGAGAGAGAGGAAGGAAGGAAGGAAGGAAGGACCCTAAATAACTGTTAATAGGGAAAGAGATGAAAAAGAAAAATTATTGTATTCATGTGACACATTACTCCTCAGCGACACAAAAGAACAAGCCCCTGAAGTACCTGCTCAGCCCTGATAAGTCTCAAAAACATCGCTGCCTGTGGAGCAGCAGCAGAAGAAGACACAAATCCCTGCACCACTGGATTCTGTTCACACGGCAGTGTAGGAGGGGGAAACTGACCAATGAGGGAAGCCTGGTCCCCGCTTCCTGGGTGGTCCTGGTTGGTAATGGAGCTGCAGAACATTCTGATTGGTGGAGATGGTCTGTCCTGATGGGGATGGTGCTTCCATCCGTGTACACATCTGCCATCAGACCAATTCTGCACATCTGACTGTACAGAAATTAGGCTTCAATGAAGTTGATTTTAAAAATGGATAGAGAAATAAGTAGAACTTTAAAATGTAAATAACAGTTCAAGACAACTGTGGAAGTGATATCTCAAGTTGTCTCAGTCAACATTCTCTCACTGCTTCTACCCAAAATACCTGATGACCACAACTTAGAGGAAGGAAGATTGATTTGCTCACAGTGCTGGAGGTTTCATTAGGCTGGGTCACATCTGCGGAGCTCAGGACATGGCGGCAGGAAGCAGAGAGAGAGAGAGATAGAGGAGAGGGTCCATGGACATCTATATAATTCCCAACACCACACCCCCAATGACCTATCTCCTCCAGCCACACTCTGCCTGCTTACCTTACCACCCAGTGCATCCATTAATCCATCAATGGATTTATCAACCGATTAGATGAGAACCCTCATGATTATTTCACCTCTGAACGTTTTGCATTGTCAATACATGAGCTCTGCCAGGAGATCATCTATATCCATACCATAACACAAGTCATGGTAAACAGCAAAGTGAAATATATGTAGGCTACTTCCCTCGAGAGCTCCAAGCAGGAAGTCATCCCTTCTGTGTCTTCAAGAAGAGGCCAGAGAAGGAAGGAGCTTGAGAATACTGAGGCCGGAGGGAGCATGCGCACCAGGGGGAGACTCCTTGTGATCCATTGGAATTTAACATTGTGCAATAGGTCTAGACCCCAGAGAGTACTTAGCAAATAATTTTTTACTTAATAAAGAATCTTGAAAGAGTGAGTCACTCCACCCTCTGCCGCAGAAGTGTACACCTGGGCCAGGCCGAGGCAGGTCACCCACGCAGGTCTATGGGAACTGGGTAGCCCTGCCTGGTTGCCCCAGGCTGTTCCTCTGCCTTCCCCACCCTGCTCTTCCTGGAGAAATCCGCTCCTTCCCAGAGACAGCTCTTCCTCCTGCGAGTCTTTCAGGCTCAACCCTTCTGGTCCCCCAGGCAAGGCTATGTCTCCAGGCTCAGACTCCCAGAGTGACTAATCCCTTCTGGCTCCCTTGATGGTGAGCAGACCCCACAGGTCAGCCAGCAGTTCCTCGCCACAGCTTTGCCCAGCAACCAGTTACTTTTCTAAATAGAGTCATTTTAAATACTTGTGCAAAAGACCACGCCCTGTCTTCAGGGCCGGCCAGGGCAAATCTAATTTCCTTTACATCCCAACTTCTTCCCCCTTGGCAGGGTGGCCGGACCCCATGAATTGCTGGTCTTGTGGCCTGCAGGAGTTCTCTAGAAGATTCCCTGAACATTTAATATCACAAACCATAAAGCTGCCAACAGTGTGTTGGGCAGGTGAGCAAGGAGAAGAAAGCCCTTCCTGCCTACCCACCCCAGGGTGCCAGGGGATCATGGGAGACCAGAAAAGGAGGGATTTCCTGCAGAATCATAGGCTATCTGATGGTAGAAGAGTCCAAACTGATCACCCAGTCCAACAGATGGGCAGACGAAGTTGAAGACGGCAGAACTATAGCCTTACTCCCGAGACCTTATGAAGTGAAGAGAAGCAAGAGAAAACCTTTCTGTCCTCCTCTAAACACAGGGGGTAGTGAAGGAAAAAAAAATCAATCAATCAAAGTCAACTGGAAACAGAGCCCATCCGTAAGAAAAGATAGGCTATTTTCAGGTTTCTGAAATGATACTAGTAACAGTCAGGGGGGAAGAAGCCCGCACAAAACCTGGACTTGACAGAGGCCTTTTGAAAGCAGATAAAGGTGTGTTTGGCCGCCTCCTGGCCTTGAGCCGTTTCTCTCTGCTTTATCCAGCTGGGCTTGGAAATTGAGGTCTGAGAGTGCGATTGTATATTTGTTCCAACTGATACTGGAGTTGTTTGCTTTGAACAATGCGACTTTGTTCCTTTGTTGAATGTGGCTGGCAGCATTAGGAAAGGGACAAGTGCGTCAGGAACTTGCTAAAGGTGACACCATGTCCCGTGGATTGTACATTGGCCACAGTGCTGCGAAGGCAATGTGGCTGCAGGGACAGAGGTTCTGCCGCCTCCGGGGTGCGGAAGGAGGCGCCTGGGTGACCCCTGTCCAGCGCTACCTGAGGACGCGATGTATCAGGAACCGGGAAGGACAGCCTTGTGTTATTTGAAAATCATTTGCAATTTGGATCTCCAGAGGAGGGGATCCATTAGCTGCATTCTGAAGGACAGAGGGGACCCCAAGCTGAGGACCCTGGCTGGTGTGAGGCACAGCTATTATAAGTACATCTACTGTGTGGCAGGTGCTGTACTAAACACTTTTAACTACTGTCTGTGTGTTACCTAGTTAAAGCAGCCCTGTACCTCAGTGCACAGGTGTAAGAATGTCTAGACACAGTGGGGACAGCGGAGCGTGGTGGTGCACACCTGAATTCCTAGTACTTGGGAGGATGAGGCAGGAGGATCGCAGGCTCAAGGACAGCCTCAGTAACATAGCAAGACTCCCAGCAACCTAGTGAGACTGTTTTTTCTTAAAAAAGTCTAGAGCCGGGCGTGGTGATGCACGCTTGGAATCCCAGTACTTGGGAGGCTGAGACCAGAGGATCTGGGTTCGTGGCCAGCCTCAGCTACTTAGTGAGGCCCTCCGCAACTTAGTGAGACCCTGCTTCAAAATAAAGAATAAAAAATAGGACTGGGGGTGTAGCTTTGAGGCAGAATGCCCCTGGGTTCAATCCCCAGTACCCATCCCCCCACCCCCACACACGTACACATACACACACAAGAATTTCCAGGAACCAGATCACAAGATCCAACTTTGTGTGTCTGTTCCCAACAACAAATTCAGTGACATCATGGTGGCAGCTTGCAAATGGCCAGGGTGGAAGTATTTACACCCTGGAAGTTGTCAAATGCTATCAAGCCAGAGGTTTCTTTTTGCGTTGTTCAACTGTTTGAGAGGTGGTTGTTCAGCATTTACTAGCACACTGCAGATGGGCAGTCTCATCTCCACTTCACAGATGAAAAACTGAGGTCTAAAGTAACCTGTCTGAGGGGTCACATGGTTCCCCAGTTCAGTTCTCCCTGCAAGGAGGGTCTTGGGAGGAGCCGGGCAGGGGGGTGCAGGCAGTTTTGACAACTGCAGGAGACATCTGGCAGCAGGTGCACCAGGAAGCCCTAGGGATCCTGGTGAGCCGGACCTCATGCACCTGTTGTGAGGCACCCCAGAGGCACAACTGTGCGTGAGGACCTAGGAGAGGCGAGTGTGGCCAGCTCCAGCATCTGCCCTCATTTTCCTGCCCCAGGGCTAGCCTTTCTCACCCCCTCTTTGGAAACAGAAACTGATTCTCCATCCAATAGCCCTCAGAGTGCTCTGGCCTCTCCTCTCAGATGTGGTGGGGTGACTGGTGCTGGACTGCAGACCTCAGGCCTGCACCAAGCCTTCATGCCGGAGAGAGAGTCTGGGGCCAACGGGATGTCAGGATGCCGCTCTACAGATATCCGAACGTCGGTGCAGAGAACTCAGAGACCTGGAGCATGTGGGTGTGACTTCCAGGTCATCCCCATAGACTGGGGATACAAGAGCTGGGGATTAAAACATGGGTGTGACTTCCTGGTCACCCCCATAGGCTGGGGATTAAAACATGAGTGTGACTTCCTGGTCACCCCCATGGACTGGGGATACAAGAGCTGGGGATTAAAACATGAGTGTGACTTCCTGGTCACCCCTATAGACTGGGGATACAAGAGCTGGGGATTAAAACATGAGTGTGACTTCCTGGTCACCCCCATGGACTGGGGATACAAGAGCTGGGGATTAAAACATGGGGAGATAAAGAAATGCAGACACTAAAGAACTCATTGCTCCGAAGGAGGAACAGGGACAGAAGGATGCATGAGAATTCTCCAGCCCTCTGCTCAGGTGGGAAGGAGGGACAAGCTCCTCCCTCTCTACCTCTTCTGTTCCTGCCTCTCCTTCCTCCTGCTGCAGCTGGGATCTAGGATCACCTCCTTAATGGCTTGGTCAGTGACTCAAGACTGGACAGTCATCTGCTAAGGCTGATGGCAAGTTTCAGTTACTTTTCTGTCGAATCATCTCAGGGGCCACCTCGGACACGCCCAACGTGTGTGTGCTGTTTGCTTTCAACTCGAAAATGGGTTCTACAAAACACAGGTGTGAGCCACAGAAAAAAATCACTCCCTTTTCAGCAAAGCCTGTGACAAATATAAAATGCTATAGAAACACCGTGTAACACCAGCTCACCTGGCTGGTGTAAATCAAAACGGTCACGGGTACCATTATGAATTACCTCTTATTGTTGCATTGATAACTCTACAAGATAATGGAGATAGAGTAGGGATGTTGTCAGTTTCCCCCCTCCTTTGTTAACTTTCTAAATCTTTCCTGGCTTTTTGGAATTGCTGCCTGGAACAGCTGTAAATGATGTATGAAATGAAGTATTGCTTTCCCCCAGCCAGAAATGGTTTCCTCATCGCCGCCCCAGTATTTACTATTTGAAGTCATGTTCAAGTTGGCTACCATTGGAAGAACCCATCGATAAAAATTTAAAAAACTTTAATTAGACCAAGAAGGAAGGTGGAGAAGAAGGAGAAAAATCAAGAAAGATTTGTATAGGAGAAATAGACTTGGTCTTTATACAGTAATACCAAAATATTGGTTCGATTGACTTTTCTCCTGGTGTGTTCAGATTGTCCGACCACAGAAAGGAGATGCCACCACCATTCTGCACCCTCTTCTGTGAGGCTCACCCAATCCATCTTGGTCACAACAGGTTCATCGAGTGGCTTATGGCATTGGGAAAAAAACATGCCTACCTCTATGTGTTGACTCTTCAGTGAAATATCACAAAAATGTGTAAGCACCTGTCAAGATGCAGGAGAAACACCATCATTTGCATGAGGCTCGCCCCATCAGTTGCTGGCCGGGGGTGAATCCTGCCCTTTTCGATTGTTCTGATCCCCCTGCAGCGTTCTTTGCCTCAGACTCGATGGATGTGTCCTCTACCCATATTCCCAAATTCTTACATCGAGACCCTCACTCCCAAGGCGATATTCTCAGGAGGTGACTTCGGGGGTGATTAGGTCATGAGGTTGAGCCCTCATGGATGGTACTAGTGCCTTCACGAGAAAAGCCCCAGAGAGCTTGTGTGCTTTTCCACCATGTGGGGACACAGAGAGAGAAGATGGCCATCTATACACCAGGGAGCTGGCCCTCCCCAGCCTTGGGAACAGTGAGAAGCCACCTGGTAGATGGTATTTTGTTATAGCAGACCAAGTGAAGACACAATCCATGACCACAGAATTAACCTCTTATTATAGTTTGTTCATTCATTCTCTAATTATCTGTATACAGAATCAACCTCTTATTGTAGTTTGATCATTCTCTAATTATCTGTATACAGATTTAGCCCTTTACTCGCATCATGGTGCAATGCCATCTCTTGTCCCCTAATTACCAGTGAAAAGATTCCTGGATCCACAGTTGGTTCGAACCTGACCTTTGCTACTTGCTAGTTGTGTAATCTAAAAAAAAAAATGCACGTTACTCCCCTGTGTCTGAATTTCTTACACGTGAAAACATATTGTAACACATAATGTGTTTGCAGAAGCCTTCTTTTATGTGACTTCAAATATGTGTGCCTTTTCCTCTGCCTCCCTCCCCCACTCCCAGACGATGAGCTCCGAAGCCAAGAATCCTTTATGTGCCTTGTGGAATTCAGCACTATGTCGAATGTTTATTGATTGACATGTATCCCGCCTTTTTTCTTCTATCTTCTATCATCTTCTATCAGTTTGGATTTCAGCCAGTGCATTCTTAGAAGCCAAACAGTTACCAGAGTTACGAGGAGCAACACAAAATATGCTCCCGAGTTCAAGAATCAGGTTCCGAAAGAGGCTGCATATCCATCTTTCCACATGATCAATTTTGGGCAGATGCGATACCACTTTTCTTGTAAAACAAGCAGTGATTTTTGTGTTCTACATAATGGATGTATGCTATTTCTGGTTTTTGAATCAACATGGGTTTTACCTGGGTTTACTAATAATAGCTGCATTTCTTAAGTGTCTACTATGCAGGGGTGTGCTGGAAAACAGGCTCTGGGGAAGACGTACGCTCTGCTGGCTGGAATTTGCTGATATTCTTGGTGGAGATAGTTTTGCCATGGCTGAGATTAAGCTACGAATGTGATGCTCCTGGACACATTCTGCCCCACTGGGCAGCAGGTGCTGCTCCGGTCCTCCCCTGTGTGTCTGGTGCAACACAGTCAGACTAGCAGAAATTTTCATGACTGCCCGGAAGACACCACTGGCTCCCATCCTACTGTTGAGGAAACCAACTGGGAAAACACTTCACTCAAAATTGCATGGGTCATAAGACATAGCTCTGGGACTCCCTTCCTTCCTTTCTTCCTTCTTTCCTTCCTTCCTTCCTTCCTTCCTTCCTTCCTTCCTTCCTTCCTTCCTTCTTTCCTTCTTGCGTTACTGGGGATTGAACCCAGGCACACTGTACCACTGAGCTACACCTCCAGCCCTTTTTATCGTTTAGTTGTGAGAGAGGGTTACCCAGGCTAGCCTCAAACTTTCCATCCTCCTGCCTCTGTCTCTGGAGTTGCCGGGATTACAGGTGTGCGCCACCATGCCTAATGTGACTCTGGGATTTAAAAGAAGGTCTATGTGACTCCCAAACCCACCATCCTCCCACTACCCTTTCTTGCCACACAGCTATGTATGAATGCAAGAGCATGGTGACCCATTATCTTCAGACAAAGACCCATGACTGTCCACGAAAGCTGACCCAACCTTGAAAGACAGGAACTTTCTCACAACTTTCTTACAAGACAGGAGGCCACAGGCCAGTTGACCACGTTTCCATGTGATGTAATCGGGTTTTTTGCATGGTACCTACTAAGTGTCCAGTGACCCCACGAGGGGTCAGCGTGTGTCAGGAGGAGGATGTGGGGGGGGCCTCCTCACAGAAATGTCCGGAAGGGATGGAATAGCTCCCACCTTTCCAACTGGAAAGCTGCTGACCCACAGTGTACCAGCTTGCAATGACCCTGTTATGGGAGCAGAAAGGGCATTTCCAGAACATTCCATTAGGGACTTATCCTGCAAGATGGGGTTCTTTCCTCCAGCAGCTCTCCCTGTCTGTCAGTTTGTCTTTCACTTATTTATTTATTTATTTATTTATTTATTTTTGGTACTAGGGATGGAACCAGGGGCACACCCTGAGCCCCATTGATTGGTTGGTTGATTGATTGGTGGCTCTAGAGATTGAACCCAGGGGCATTCTACCTCCGAGCTACACCCCCAGCCCTGTTTTATTTTTTAATTTTGAAACAGGGTCTCACTAAGTTGTTGAGGGCCCCGTTAAGTTGCCAAGGCTGGCCTCAAACCTGCAATCTTCCTGTCTCAGTCTCCCAAGTACTAGGATGACAGGTGTGCGCCACCATAGCTGGTTTTTATCTTTTATTTGGAAACAGGGTCTTGCTAAGTTGCTGAAGCTGGCATCGAACCTGAGCGCTTCCTGTCTCAGCCTCCCAGTACTGGGATTACAGACATATGCCCAGCTTCTCCCTATTTTTTAAAACAGAAATGAATACCAGTAGTCACTGGTCCATAACCCCAGGGGACCAATGACTATTGTCCCAAAAGGCTGTAAAGTGTAGAGATGACAAGAGGCACATAAACACACGGTGTGATTGTTTCCTACCGCGACATGGTTTTCGCTGTGTCTCATCTTGCGACAGGACCCAGATGGAAACAAAGCAAACGGAATGATTGCTTCCCCCACCTACCGCGGTTTTAAAGGGGCGCCGCGCTGTGAAGCAACGAGCACCACACCAATAGCAGCGCCTCGTGCCTCGGCGGAGCCTTTCCTCCGAGGAGCTCAACGCACTTTGCAGACACAAGTTGCCAACAGACGGACAGCCTAGGGGGAGAAAACCGCCTCGTGCTTTGAGAAGTTACTCCTCAGGGGATAATGGTTCTGCTGTTCTCGCAAATGGACTGACAAACACAGGATCTATTCTAGTCTAAACGAAGAATAAACTGCCGGGTAGGGGGAACAAGGGGACCCAGGGTAGGCAAGGAAATCAAGACACCCCCTTCCTGCCATACCTGTCATCTACAGTCTAAATGCATATAAATAAATATTGGACCCCAAGTGTCCCCGTGGCACAAGGCTGCTCACCAGACAGGAGGAGACAGCTATTGATTTTCTAGACCTTCCTCAGAGCTTCTCTCTGGGCACCATGGAGTCTGTTGGGTCCCCTCAGCCATTGCCTGGGGGTGAAGCTGGCCACCCCAGCCACCCACTCCTCTGTGACCGCAGCCCCACCCGCTCCCTGCAAGCGTGGCCAATCAGCTGCATATGTCAAGGGTGACTTTGAGTTTTAAGGAACCATCAGGGAGAGACATTTGCTGAGGGGCCGCTCTGCGAAGCACGCGTAGGCAGTGACACAGGCAGGGGTGAGACCAAAGGAAGAGAAGGGAAGGGGAGAGAGTGGCTTGGACCTCGCTAGGCGAGGTGCCAGGTTCGTTACAGGTACCATCTCATCTGATCCCCTCAAGAATCCACTGAAAGCCAAGCATGGTGGCGTACACCTGCAATCCCAGTACTTGGGAGGCTGAGACAGGAGGATCACAGGTTCGAAGCCAGCCTTAGCAACTTAGCGAGGCTCTCAGAAACTTAGGGAAATCCTATTTCCAAATGAAAACCAAAATTGATCTGGGGGTGTAACTTGGAGGTAGAAGACCCCTGGTTTCAATCCCCAGCTCCACACACAAACCAAAAAAGAACCCACTCGGAGGGGGACTCTGAGCTCCATTTTTAGTTGAAAAACCAAAGCTCAGAAGTTTAGGTAATTTCCCAAAAGTCACATAATTCTTGAGTAGCAGAACCAGAGTGAAAGTTCAGATCAGTGTGGGTTTCCACTTTGAGTTAGGGAAAGGAGTGAGGGCAGGCTGTGTGTGTCAGAGAGGACATGGACAACAGGGTCAGGAGATGGCAGTGGTGGGAAGGTCACGGGACACTGGGAGACTGGGTCTGGGTGTCACAACAGGGAGAGCGTGGGCATGGAGTGTCTGTGGGGAAGAAAGGAAAGGTGTCAAAGATGATCCAGGGCGGTGGGTCATAATCCTTCTGAGTAGAGGGCCCCTTGGACTTTCATGTGCATGCAAGAAACGCGCTGGTCACACCTGCGTGTCCACCCTGGTCCAGCCGCTCCCTGGTCTGGGAGCAGGAGCCTGAAGTGTAGGGCGTCGGCCTCCGGGTTGGGAGGGCTGTCAAGACGTTTGTGCATTTATTTTCAGAGAAGACAGATCTCTGAAATGGAAAACTTAAAACCATGATCATTTATTTTAGCCTAAGGGAGGAAGGGTCTCTTCTTTCTCGGTGTATCTTCTGCAGATCTGACAGCAGGACAGATCTGCTTCTACATGGCAAATATCATGTGTGTGTAGCCTTACGATCAAGACTTATCTTTTGTAGTACAGAAAAAAAGGTGTCGATTATGTGTTGGATTGACCTCCTAGAGATCTGGGAGTATAATTTAAATACAATTGTGACCAGCAACACTATAATTCTGATTTGATTTTTTAACCCTAAGAATTTTCCAGCCTGCCAGCCAAACCAACACTAGGGTCGATTTACAGTTTTCAACAGCTAAAGTCAGCCCAGTGCTCCGCTACTGGGAGGGACCTGGAATGCTGGAGCTCAGAGGTGACATGCTTTCCCTAACCATGCCCCTTCCCTGGGGCTTTGGGAATGACTTTTGTTACTCAGGTGAGTGAGATGTGCTTGAACGTGCTCCCAGATCAGCCTGGACTCCATGTATGGGGTGCTGTTTGCCTCTTGCTCTTTCCAGTGGGCGTCAAGTCTCACGAGATGTGCCCAGAGCTCTGAGCAAACCCCTTTCCCTCCCTCACTGCTCACCGGGCCTTCCAGGGCAGGAGGGGGCTGTCAGCTGGGCAGTCAGCCGGAGTGGCTCTCTGGTTGCCCTGGTAGCGAGCCCCCTTCTGAAATCCAGGTGAAATCAAGTCATCTCTGAAACCGGGCAGAGAAATCACGGAAACCCTATCTGGGGAATCCCAAATTCTACAACTTCTGTGACAGCCGTACCATCTGGTTTCCTTTGACTTCTTCATTGTTGTGGAGCAAAATTCCTAACTACATATATAACTATATGTATGTGCATAGTTATAGATATAGATATAATGTTGTAATGGTTTTGATTTATTCTGTTTATTTATTTATTTGGTGGTACTGGGGAC
The DNA here is from genome assembly GCA_004027185.1 of Glis glis. Taxonomy (NCBI): domain Eukaryota; kingdom Metazoa; phylum Chordata; class Mammalia; order Rodentia; family Gliridae; genus Glis; species Glis glis. Next base: position 10,675 of record PVJS01010995.1, read on the forward strand.
TGAACCCAGTTTTACCTATGAGCTACACCCCCAGCCTGATTTTATTTTATTTATTTATTTATTATTATTATTATTTTTTTTTGCAGTACCGGGGACTATACCCCCGGCCCTATTTTTTTATCTTTTATTTTGAAACCGGGTCTCATGAAGTTGCAGAGGGCCTTACTAAGTAGCTGAGGCTAGCTACTAACCCAGATCCTCCTGTCTCCGCCTCCCCGATTTTATTTTTTATTTGGAAACAGAGTCTCATTAAGTTGCTGAGGCTGGCCTTGAACCTGTGATCCTCCTGTCTCAGCCTCCCAAGTACTGGGAAGACAGGTGTGCACCACCACGCCCGACTGGTTTGGACTTATAAAGTCCCCAAAGACCTCAGGGAGAGTAGGCAGCAATGTTGGAAGCGGGACTCGGTCGCTAAGGAGGGGCCCCTGGGGTGTGACCTTGGGGATTATATACAGGTCCCTCCTCCCCTTGCTCTCTCTCTTGCTTCCGGCCTCCACGATGTGAGATCAGAGCCTTGCTCTCCCCTTTTCTCCGCTTCCCGCTGCCATGCCCTGAGCTCCACAGACCCGGCCTGATACGGATTGTACCCTGAACTGTGAGCAAATAAATCTTCCTTCTGCTAAGTTGTGTGGGGTCAGGCTTCTTGGGTCACAGTAGTGAGAATTCTGACTGAGACAAGCATAGTATAGCATAGCACACATTAAAATGTTAGGATGGTGCTTTCCAACACAATAAAGACGAGGACACTCATACCAGCAGCATAATCACAGCCCCTCCGAGGGCACCCTGCCACCTGTGTCTGAGCCCTGATCCTCCCGGCATCCCTAAGACTGCTCTGAGTATTCAGAACTGTATTTGCTACGGTATCGGGAAGATTCCTGATAGGAGAACTTCCCTTTCGACTGAGTGTCAATGAAAACAAAACTTTTTCCTTTCAGCTCCAAGCATCTGACAAGGGAACGCACCCACACCCTCCACACATCAAGACTCTTTTCCACTCCCCACCAACCTGGCTCCAGGGATGGATGTCTCCAGACTCGTCTACACTGCGATGTGAACTCAGGCCCTGAACTCTGCAGGCAATGCCACATGAACCAGCAGGGTGAGGGTAGAGGGGCAGAAGGAGCATTCCTGGAAGCCGTTTCTCCATCAGAATGGCCAGCAATAACTCAGTATGTGCGGACGAGACTGCAAGTTGCATAAATGTCCCACCAAAGCCAAATGAAATGTGTCTGGGATTCAATTTTCTCCTAGTCAGATCCCCAAATGTCCAAAGCCACTTCAATACCACAGGAAATGGGTGAAGCAAGTGGAGGCCGAGTTGGGGAGGAGAGAGACAGAAGTCTTAATCTATTTAGTTTACTTTTGCAGATTTTACAAAGCACTCGTCCCTAGGGACTGACCACCATGGTGCCTGCAGGACCACAGAGAGATGGCACAAGAGAGGGACCCTGAAGCCCAAACCCTGCTAACCTCCCAGCAGCTCCACCTCTGCATGGAGCTTGGCGACTATCAGTGAAGGGATCAGGGACTTCAATACTTCAACCATTAGGAAAAGCTTACAGGCCAGAGGGCTCAGGACTGCCTGGCCGGCATGGCAGGAAGGCGTAGGCAAGAAGCACATCTAAGACTGGCCAAGGGCAGACCAGAAAGGGTCTCCTGATGTCAACTGCAAGGTAAGGAGACTTGAGGATTTGCACACCCAAGTCCAGGGCGGCCCCTCTCAGATCCCTGCTTTAGAAAAGTGAATTCGGGATGGATGGACAGGTGCAGGAAGACAGCTCAAAGGCACTGGCAGCTCTGGGTTGCCTTTGAGAGACCTCTGGGACAGGGACAGCAGGTTGATTGACAGAAACACACATAGGTTCAGTCACTGGCAGCCAGCCTCCAGGCAGTGCCCAGCTCTCCTCCTGCCCTGAGCCCGTCCACCCTTGGATGCAACAAGAGCCCTTCTCCATGAAACCTGCTGCTCTGACCTGTCCCTGCCTGGCCCAGCGTTTCCTGGGGCTACATGTCTGTGTCCCAGACCCCCATCCACCTCCGAGGTTGGCCACTCTCAGTAATGCGGCCTGCGCTGACCTCCATCCACCAGGCGCAGATTCTGCCAGTCTTCTGGGCTGGGATGCCAGGGGCTGCAGCTTGGTTCCAGTAGGAGGTAAAGAGCATCCATAGAGCGTAGCCATGGGAGCAAGATGGAGGGACCAATGGAGGGAAAGTCGATTGGGTAAGTAGGTGTGTGCAGAAGGCAAAGAGGAGGCAAGGTCTGAGAGGGGAGGAATGCATGTGCTTCGGTTGAGGGAGCAGCCTCCAGTACAGACAGACCTTTGTGTCTGAGCAGGGAAGTGCTCGGTTGGGGGACAGTGAGCATCATGGATTAGCTATCAGCAGAAGGCTTCATCCGAGAGCTCCGTGCTCTCCCTGAGCTTGGCCATGCAGAGGTGAGAGTGCGCACTTGGCCTTGTTTGGCCCCCCTCTCCCACTCCTGCCCAGGTGACCCCAGAGTGCCCGGCTTTAACTCCAGCCAACCTCTGCTACCCAGGGCTAGCACTTGGTGGAGCTCCTTGCCGCTGCTCAGTTGTTTCTGATGGCCAGCACCCATTCTGACTGGCCAGTCTCCCTGTCACAGTAATGGTTGGGTTGTTTTTTATTTTGGTAAAATTCACCAAAACTAGAACTTACCATCTGAACCATGTTTAAGTGTCCAGGTCCGTGCATGAAGTATACTCACATCGATGCATGACCGTCACCACCTCTCATCTGCAAAACTTTCTCCAAACTGAAACTCGGCGCCCAGTAAACACTTCCTCTCCTCCCCTCCCCCGGCCCCTGGAAACCACTATCCTATTTCTGTCTCTATAAATTTGACTGTTTTATGTGCTTCATATAAGTGGAATCATATAATAGCTGTCCTTTTGCAACTGGATTATTTCATTTGGCATAGTGTCCTCAAGGGTCATCCATGTTGTAGCAGGTGTCAGAATTTCTTTCCTTCATAAGGCTGAATAATATTCCATTATATACACCACATTTTGCATATCCACTAGTCCATTGATTGGAAGTTGAGTTGCTTTCCCCTCTTGGCTACTGTGAATAATGCTGTTATGAACATGAGTGTACAGGTATGTGTTTGAGTCTATACCTTCAATTCTTTGGGATATATACCTGGAAGTAGAATTGTGAATGATATGGTAATTCTATATTTACTCTTTAGAAAAACTGTTGGTGTTGGTTTTTTTTTTTTTTTTGGTACTAGGGATTGAACCCATGGGCATTCTACCTCTGAGCTACACCCCCAGCCTTTTTTTTAAATTTTTTATTTTGAAACAGGGTCTTACTAAGTTGCTGTGGGTTTCTCTAAGTTGCTGAGGCTGGCCTCAAACCAGTGATCCTTCTATCTCAGCTTCCCAAGTACTAGGATTACAGGCATGCACCACCACCCCCAGTAATGTGTTGAATATTTTTAATATCATACCTATTATACAATTTATAAAACTGTTCAACCGACTTCCCTTGGGAAATTAGAATTTCAAAGTCAAAAATACAGAAAACCAAAGTCTCAATGTCTCATTAACCTGATCCTCCTAATGTTCTCCACCTCCCTAAATGGATTGCTACGCAACCAGGACCAACACCCGTGTAGCATCAGCGACGTCCCTCTCTTCCATGCTCCACATTCAACCTACCAACAGATCCTGAAGCTGCACCTGCAAATCACATCTAGAAACAGCACTTCTCACCACCCACCACTACCACTACCATCAGCCCCCGCGGTCCCTCCCCGACAGCTGCAAAGCTGCCTAGTGTGTCCTCTTTGTCGTCTACCATCTAGCCCTCACACAGCTGCTCTAGCGAGCCATTTGAAATGTCAGCCAAGTTACTTCACTCCTATGATTAAGACTTCCACTCCTCTCATCGTAATTAGAAAGGAGGGAAGAAAAAAAAGACCCAAATTTTGCTGGGGGTGGTGACTCAGGCCTGTAATCCCAGTACTTGGGAGGCTGAGATAGGAGGATTGCAGATTCGTGGCCAACCTCAGCAATTTAGCACAAGACCCTGTTTCAAAATAAAAAATAGAGCCAGGAGTGGTGGTGCATGCTTGTAATCTCAGTACTTGGGAGGCTGAGACCGGAGGATCGCAGGTTCGTGGCCAGCCTCAGCTACTTAGTGAGGTCCTCCGCAACTTAGTGAGACCCTGTTTCAAAAATAAAGAATAAAAACAAATAGGGCTGGGGGTGTAGCTTGGAGGAATAATGCCCCTGGGTTCCATTCCCAGTACCGCAAAAAATAAATAAATAAAAAATAGAGTCAGGAGTGGTGGCTCAGGCCTGTAATCCCAGTACTTGGGAGGTTGAGATAGGAGGATCACAGGTTCGCAGCCAGCCTCAGCAACTTAGCGTGAGACCCTGCTTCAAAATAAAATAGGACTGGGGGGTGTAACTCAGAGGTAGAATGCCCTTGGGTTCAATCCCCAGTATCATACACACACAAAAAGATCCAAAGTTGATAGCATGCGCTGTGGTTCAATGTCTGTGTCCCCCCAAATTCATGTTGGAACTTAGTCCCCAATGCAACAGTATTTAGAGATGGGGTCTTTAGGAAGTGGTTAATCTTTAGGATGAAATTAGTGCCTTTCCAGTGGCGAGCAGGAACCAGCTGGCCCCTTCTGCCCTCTGCCTCCGCCATATAAGGTGCCATCGTGGGAACAAAGACCAGCCCTTGTCCAATGCCAGACCTGCAGGCACTGTGATCTTGGATGTCCCAGACTCTAGAACCATCAGGGATAAATTTCCATCCATTTTAAATTCAAATTTTGGTTTTTGATTCCCAGCATCAGGTATTTTGTTATAGCAACACAAATGGACTGAGACGCGGTGCCTATGAGAACCATCCCCGGGCCTCGCTCCCATTATTCATGCCCACACCTACAGCACCCAGCCCCACCAGCCCCTGCTCCTTCCCCAAATGCATGGATTCGGTTCTGCCTCAGAATATTTACCCTGGAAAGTGCTTTCCACCATCATTACACAGCTTCTCAAAATGCCACCCCCTCCAAGAGGGCTGCCCACCCTCCTTCCTAAACAACAGCTCTCATCATTCAGTCTCCCGATTCTGGGTCCATCTTCCATGGACCTAGCACTCTTGACCTTACATTCCTTGTTTCCTTACTGGCTGGTTGTCCATCTCCCCTCTAGAGTATATGCTCTAAGAGGGTGGGGAGAGGGTTTTGATGGCTGCTGTGTTGCTAGGGCATGAAGTAGCGCCAGGCACAAACCCCCAAGCAGGTGAGAAGGAAGCTCCCACGGTGAGCTGCATGAACCCATCCCAGTCTCCAGGGTCAGTTCAGCTCTGCAGACTCAAGGAAAGGGTGACATGGGCAGGTTCTACACCTGGGGACACCCAAGTTCTGTGCCCAGTTACTCCGGCCTAGTGAGTCAGAGCCAACTTGGCCAGCAGAGTAGGGTGTGCACCCAGAGATGAGCGGAAGTGCTTCAGGAAGGCCTCACGCCTGCAGACAGCTCTATAACCAGTCCACCAGCGTGTGTCGGAAGAAGAAGCGAGAGAACCAGAACTTTCCCAGTACTTAGTAAATACCAGGCATGGTTTAGGATGCCCAAACATCCCAGATAGCCTGGGCAGAGGGATTTCCAGAGACACTGGGTGCTAAAGATCTTGGACAACCAACGTGGTTGGTCACCCTGCTCGGTTTTTTTGGCTTGGTTCTCTTGTCAACCTTACACCCATTTTACTGGTGAGAAACCACGCGTTCGGTCACGTGGCCAGCGTGGTAGGATTGGAGCTTCTGTAGCTCGAGGATCTCAGTCCTCTCTCCCACATCGGGCTGTCCCCCAAGGGTCCCCTGACCTCTCTTTAGATGCAGTAATTCTGGGATAGCTTTGTGCAGCACTTCCTTAATGAAATAGTTATTAGAGCGCTAAGACTATGAGAGATGGAGTAGAGTGGACGGATGCTGAAGGTCAGGGGTGGGGGCTGCAGAGGCAGAGGCAGACACCACCAGGATCAAAAACAGTTTCTAAAGTGAGACGTGGCTGGTTTGGGTTTGAAACATCTTTGTGCTAAGGGCCAGAACTTTAAACCTGGCATCGGGACGTGGCGAGAGCTTATAGAAACAGTGCCACGACACCGCGGCATTAAGGGGGCCGTCCTCTGCCATGCCCAGGGTCTCAGTGTCGCCCTTCCAGAATCTCTCCTCATCCTAGTTACTTGAGAGGCCCAAGTAGTCTTTTGGTCGGCTCTTCAATGATGACCATGTAACATATTGCAACGGGGAACTATGCCCAGTTATAGGAGGACAGCAGAGGGGGCAGGACCTGCCCAGGCTAGCTGGGAGATGGGGCCCCTTTCCAACCACGAGAACTGAGCTGCAGTCTAGCCTTTTAACGTACCCCTGACCTTCACCTTTGGCACCAGTCACCCGGCCTCCCTCTGGTCCTTCCAGATGCCTCCTGGTTTAATGCACACTGTTTCCCTAAAGGTTTAAATTCTCCTTGGAGTCTTTTGAATCAAATATCAGAAATGTTTATCTGTGACTGCTCTTTCTGATCACTTGAGGTAGTCCTGAGCATCCTCCTTTCAAAGGGCTTCTTTGGAGACTATCAAGGGAGATTTCACCTACCCACCAGCAGCACGTCTAGCACCTAGCGGGTGAGCCTGTCCCTGCTGACATTGCTCCTCCTCGCTGACCACAGGCTTTGGAACAGCTCTTCTGCAGGAGGCTGCTCACACTGATCGACTGAAGTGTGGGCGCCCACGTCCTGGGGAGGAGCTGAGAGCACCAGAACGCAGCTCTGCTGAGATCAAAGACAGCGTGCCACCGCTGTGTGTCTAACTACCCAGAAGCCCTGTTGAGCTCACCCGTCAGCAGAAGTGGTGCGGAGAAAGTGAATGGAGACCGTCCCTTTCCACGCTTGATCTCCCAGCCCCCATGTGTGCTACTGCACCAGGGCATCCCGGCCTGCGCAGGGGTAAGCACACAGTAGGTGTGCAGTAAATATCAGTGAACCATCAAATGAGCTTCCCTGTGGATGCACCAGGCCTGCAGTGGTGTAAGTCCAGGTCCAAGTGATAGGCATCTGGTCTCACAGCAAATCCTAGAATGTAAGAGCTAAGAGCCATCTTAGGAATCATCAAATCCTTGGGGGCGACTACAGGTCACTACAATGTACTATGTGTTTCAACAAACCTAGACGAAAGGATTTTAAATGTTTTCACTACAAAGAAGTGAAAACATTTAAAATGGCTGAGGAGACACAGTTGCCCACCCTGATTTGTGCATTGCTCAATGTAGACATGTATTGAAATAGCACAGGGTACCCTACGCATAGGTGCGGGTTTTATGTGTCAATATTAAAAAAAAATACATGGCACAACTTTTAAAAAGTGCATGACTGGCCAGGTGTGGTGGCACATGCCTATCATCCCAGAACTTGGGAGGCTGAGACAGGAGGGTCACAGGTTCATGGCCAGCTTCAGCAACTTAGTGAGGCCCTCCGCAACTCAGTGAGATTCTGTTTCAAAATAAAAAATGAAATAGGGCTGGGGATGTAGCTCAGAGGTGGAATGCCCCTGGGTTCAATCCCCAGTAACACACACACATACACACACACACACACACACACACACGTGCATGACCTTCTAACAAATGGTTTCTAATATTAAAAAATATCAAATCTAGTCCCCTAAGTTTCAGCCAAGAACCCAGGTGAGGGCCTAGAGAGACGCGATCACTCCTCTGCATTTAGTTAACGCCTGAAGCAACCCTGGGCTCCGGGTCTCCTGGCGTCCCCCCTCGTTCCTCTGTCTGTACCCCATGGCCACAAGGCAGGCAGCCCTTCCACCACCGCGATTTGCCTTTGAAGTCTTGGAGAACTTGAGAGGGGCATCTCTGTGAAGAAGGCAGAGGACAGCTCTGCCCAGCCCCTCAGGCGATGCTCGGCCTCTGAGTACCAGACTGGGAGTCAGGCACCCGCTTCCTGGGGGAGGAAGGAATGGGGTGGAGGTCTGCAAGTGAAGACGTCTTATGGAGAGGGCTTGACCGAATCCCGACCCTCCCTTTGCTCATCATCCACACGGTCTGTTCGGCCTCAGCTCACCCCGCCAGCCAGTGTGTCCCGCGGATTCCAAGCGACGCCAGTGGAGCCGGGAAGCAGCTGCTGTGATTAGAGGCGCGCTTTCCCCGCTTTCTACCAGCGGCCAGCTTCTGAATTTCCTACACCTCTGCAGATTCCCAAAAGCGAGTTTTTAAAGTATCCAAACTGGAATAAGAAAGGAGGAATCTATCATTACGTGAGCTGTGTGCCGGCTTCCTGGGCATCTGGAATTTGTCTCTGGTGGCTCAGTGACCTGGGTGTGGCTTGCTGGAGACTGGTGTTGGCTCTCTGCTTCCTGTGCCACTGCCTTGGCTTGCAAATATTGAGCACCTGTAGTATGCAGGGATCATGGGTGAACTGATATGAACTTGGCCCGGGTAGACTCTGAGGTCTAGATCGACAACACATTGCAAGTGTTTTGACCAAGGAGTAGACAGAGCACCCCAGATACAGGGCAGGGATGAGAAGGAAACCTTGGGGAAACATCGGGACCCACGGGCTATACCAACCGGGGCCTTGGGAAGAGAACTCGACGCCATCGGCTCCCATCCCCCCAAGTCCCACTTCCACGCACACTGTGCGGGGCCCACATTCACTAGAACACAGAGGCTCTGGACGGGCTGCCCGATTTTGCAAATGAAAATATAGGTTGCTCAGTTAAATATGAATTTCAGATAAGCAACACATAATTTTTAGTATATGTCCTAAATAGTGCAGGGTACATACTTTTTAAATAAAACACTTAACATATATTGGAACTAAAAATAAAATGTATGTGATGTCTTTCTGAAATTCAGTTTCAGCTGAGCATCTTGGATTTTATCTGGAAACCCTTTTTCTGAGGTCAACAGCGAGTCCTAGGTTATATAGACCAGAATGCCCATGCTGTCCGGCATTGGGTTCTATAGAATGTATCAGATTTGGGAGGAGATAAGCTAAATTAGGAGGCAGAAAGGGAAAGATGGCTGTCTCATGTCACAAGGCTAGGAGAGGACAGAGTTGTAAGTCCTAATGGTATGGACATTACAGGTACCTGGGCATGTTTCAAAAGACCAGGATATCCAAGGGAAATGATGGAGAGGGTCATGGGATACAAGGCTGTGGAGGACTGGGTCTGCCCAGAAGCCAGTAGCTGTAGTGAAGAAGGAAGAAAGATGGCGGCCACCTTGAGGGCCCAAGCCACGAGCCAGTCATCCCAGCCCTTGGCACTCCATTCCTGCCTTGGTCTATTCGGTGCTTACTCTACCCTACCCAGAGCAGGGGTTACATGCCTGACGTGGTTATTTTTCATTTAGTGAAAGCTTCATTTTATTTGACCTTGGTTTAAGAATACAGAGAATCCTCAGATGCCCAAAGAACAAGATCAAAAACCTCTGTGCTGGAAACTAGAACGTTCTAGAGATCACTGTGCTGGAAACTAGAACGTTCTAGAGATCACTGAAGGAGAGGCAGGAACGGGAACTGAGACCAGAAGCAAAGGCAAACCACCCACCGAGAGTCCCTCTTTGGAGGAAGTGGCCCTGTGGAGTCTGGAAGAAGAGACTGGGAGCCTAGAGAGGCCCTAGGGTCAACCCAGTCACGGGGCAGAGACCTGGCCCGTGTTTCCCAGGAGGAAGAAGGCGCAATCTATAGTTGTTTATTTTTTAATTAATTAATTAATTTATTTTTGGTACTGGGGATTGAACCCAGAGGTATTGTACCTCCAAGCTATACGCCAGCCCGATTTTCTTTCTTATTAGGAAACAGGGTCTCACTAAGTAGCTGAGAGCCTCGCTAAGTTGCCAAGGATGGCTTTGAACCTGCGATCCTCCTGTCTCAGCCTCCCATGTGCCTGTGGTTGTTTACGATGCTCTCTTTAGGGCAGGAGGGGCCCTGTCAGGTCTGCTCTAGCGTGAAAGCCCGCCATGCCTGGGCCTGTACGTGCTGCAGACCAGACCAGCTGTTTCAATCCTCTGCATCCACGGGCTGCTCTGTGCTTTTCCTTTGTTCTCCTTTCTGATTTCCCACTTCACAAACCAAGATCTGAAGAGCTCCATGCGCGTGGCCATCCGGAAGTGGCATCGGGCACTTCTAAGAGGCCATCCTCCCCCACTTCAGCTCCAGTTTCGCTTTGAGTATCAATTATTGGCTTTTACATAAGAAGGCTAATGCACTTTCAAAGCCGGCAGATCACCCGCCCGTGTTTTGACAGTTTGGCTTTAGTTGAAATATCATTCAACTTTTCGAAAACAAGGGCTTTGAAACTCAATCCCCACACTGTTTACACGGCGTTGCCTTTTTTTCTTCCCCCTTCCTCTTGCGAGTTTGGTTTTTACTTGCAGGGTTAATTCACCCTTCACTTTCAGCGCTCAAAACAAACACTGGTTTTAAGCATTCAGCATTTCTAGCACTGCAGAGCCGAGAGTGGAAAAAATAACATCTGAAACAGGATGGGTTTTTGAAGATGCCTCCTGTGACGGGCGCCCCTCAAACCACGGCAGGGGGTCACTGGCCCTCTGCACACACAAGCCTGGCAGAGGAGCAGGAAGTGCGGGTATTCGGGTATTTGCAACCTGAGGCTGGGGGGGGGGCTGCTCAGCTGTCCTAGGGCACCCTGGCCGGCACCCTCCCCTAGCCAGCAAGGCCTTCCTGAGGTGACCGCCATGCATCCCTCGGTCAGCAGAGGAGCCGCCTGCTGCAGCCTCTCGGTTTGTCCTCCCCGTTCTGGTATTTTCCTTTATGTCAGCTGTATCCTGGAACATCCAGCGCTACAGAATCGACACACCCTTTTTCTTTTTAAACCCAAACAATAACAATAACCAGAGCCCAGGTTGGTGGGGCGGGAGCGGGCAGAGAGATGGGGCCACGAGATGTCCTGGGCAGCGTGCTGGGGACTGAGCCTGGTGGCTCTGTGGTCAAAAATGAATAAATAAGGCGGCCCCGCGGCACTTTCACTTCCAAGCTGAGCCACGGCTTCAGGCAGAGTGCTCTGTCTCCAAAGGCCAAAAGAACAGGTAGAGGAGAAGGAAGAGACAGGGAGCCAAAGTACAATGAAATGGCGTTGGATAAAAGAGTTAAAAAGCAAAAAAGCACTCGAGGGAAAGGAGCCAGATGTTGCCGTGAAAGACGTTGTAAATCCAGCCTTGTTTGGTAAAGGCAGGAGCCGGGAGGACTCGGGCTCTCTGTGCTCAGAGCTCCTGCAGGCACAGCGCCCGGAGGGGGGCAGGAAAATGGCCCAGTGCCCAGCACGGCGCGGAGACCTCAGCTCCCCCCAAGAGGAGGGAAGTCCTTCCAGAATGTTGTCGTGACCCACAGGTGATGGGGGAGGCCTAGGGAGCCCTGAGGGTCCACTTACACCCATGTTCCTGTCGTTCTTGGCCGTCATCTTAAAGAGATGGAGTCACTGGGAAATGGACGTCCAACTAGGGCGTTCCTGTGCCCTGTATCCCATAATGTGCTAAGACTCCTGAACCGGCCGGGAGCTGCCAACACATCCCCAGTATTCTAACTGGGAAGTGGATGTCCACTTAGGGCGTTCCTGAGCCCGTATCCCATAACGTGCGAAGACTCCTGAACCAGCCGGGAGCTGCCAACACATCCCCAGTATTCTATAGTATTCCTGCTGTCAGATCCGGCTGCTCCCAACCCCCATGAACCTGGAGAATTCGCTAGTGGAAGAAAATCCTGGAATTTCCAGCAGCCCCAGGAAAGCCCTGGTTACTGGTAGCATCAGATATTCTTGGAGGGGTTTGTCTAGAAACGCGTGCCTTGGGATGAGAGTGTGTAAGGATTCTTGGGGTGTCCTGGGCACTGCACAGGTGATTCTGAGCACCTGGAACCTGTCACAGAAGCATCACCGGGACATACAAGGGATAGCTCTGCGTGTGTGGTGGCTTCTTGTCGCTGTTGTAAAATTGCCACCAAGTTCGCAGCCTCCACAGCCCGGTTAGTGTCTTATAGTCCTATAGGGTGCACATTTCCCTGGGCTAAAATCAAGGGGTCAGCAGGGCTGTGTTCCTTCTGAGAGCTCCAGGGAAGAAGCCGTGCCCCAGCCCCGCCAGACACCCCAGCTGCAGGAGGCTGGGCCACTCCTCAGCTCCCGACCCCCTTCCTCCACCTGGACAGCCAGCAAGGAGCCCGTGATGTCACCCTGTCCCATGCTAACTCCCTGCCCTGAGGTCAGCGGGTCAGCAGCCTCAGTTCCTCTTACAAATCCAATTCCTCTTTGCCATGTAACCTACCGTATTCCAGGACCGTGGGGACGAGGACCTGGACGTCTTTGGGGACCATCATTCTGTGAGGGTTTGTAGGGTCCTTTGCCCATGCATCTCACCAAGCACCAGGACCGTTCCTTGTTTATCCCCAGCGGTTTATTTGTTAGGATGTATAACCAGGTGACAGCCGCTCTGAGGAGCAGAGACAGAGTCAAATAATGACGTAATGGGTGCTGCTGCTCACCCGCTGTCTCCCAGGCGCTGTCCTGTCACCTAATCCTCAAGGAGGTTTAAGGTTTCTAGCTCCCCTGTGTTGATGAGAAAAAGTTATAGAGTAGCCATGACTGGTAAAGGTAGAGGCAGAGTTAGAACCAGCCCTCTGGCCCAGACTCCAGATTCTGTGTGTGTGTGTGTGTGTGTGTGTGTGTGTGTGTGTGTGTGTGTGTGTGTGTATGTGTGTGTGTGTGTGTGTGTGTATGTGTGTGTGTGTGTGTGTTACTAGGATTGAACCCAGGAGCATTCTACCTCCAAGCTGCACTCCCAGCTCTCTCTTTCTTTTTCCCTTTCTCTCTCTTTCTTTCTTTCTTTCTTTCTTTCTTTCTTTCTTTCTTTCTTTTGAAACAGGATCTTGCTAAATTGCTGAAGGCCTCGCTAAGTTGCTGAGACTGGCCTTGAAACTGCGATCCTCCTGTCTCAGCCTCCCAAGTACTAGGATTACAGGCGTGTGCCACTACACCCAGCTCACACTCCAGATTCTTAACTACTTGGGTTAGGAAAATTCTGAACTCCTTGGATTCTTAAGTACTTGGGCATTGCCCTCCAGACACCAGGGACGCCTGGCCTCGGCTCAGCACCTTCCTGCACGCCTCCCCACCGGTGCCTGCGGTGGAGGGAAAGGTCTATTCCTTCTAGGAAAGGGCTAAACATAAAGTCCTATTCGTCCTGCTGGTCTTGATGCCATCTGGGTCCTGAGCTTCCAGCTAAGAGTTTGGGGAGCCAGAGACACCCCATCTTTAGACTGACAATCCCAGCCAGCAACAGCTGACGTGTGGTTGTCACCTTGTGGCGGGTGGAGAGAACCTTGTGTAGAGCAGACAGAGCGTGGGCCGCTGAGCTGCAGCTCTGCTCTGTCCTTCAGGGGACCCTGGAGTCATCTAATGGCAGGAAAGAGCAACCTGTCACCAGGCCAAGGTGGCTGTTTATGTGTGTACCCCTGACAGTCCCACCCTGTGGACACACACACACACACACACACACACACACACACACGCCCTGCAGGGGGGGAATCGCCCCCCACCTGTGGTCTGTTAGACTTTTCCTAAATAGCAGAGGGAAGGCAGGGCCGGAAGCCCAGTTTTGGGGGGCACTGTCCCAGAGCCCCTTGATTGCTTTAGGACTCACAGCTTCCTTGTCCCAGAGGCGATGGCGGGCCCCACTCGGCAGAGTGGGCTCGAAACCCTAGCGAGGGAAGAGCTGACTTGAGGCTCCTCAGGCCCCAGGGAAGGAGGACCGGGAGAACCTAACCGCCAAGTTCCGCACATTTCACAAGTTTATTACAAACCCCAGAAGTGCCGTTCGGTTGCTTAAAAACGATTTAATTTTTGCAATCTCCCAGAGAGAGAGAGAAAGAGAGAGAAGGTGCCCAAATTAAAACTGATGTTTGGAAAATAGCAGTTATGAGGGAGAAAGATGAAAGATGGCTTTTCACAAGGGACAGCAAGCGGGCTTGGAGGGGCACCCGGTGCCCGGGCTGAGGGGACACTTTGTTCCTACTTCTGCACCATAGGACCCCGCTCCTGGATGGCAGTGACCTGCCGGCCAGGTTCCTGTGCACTGTAACAATCCTCGCCCGCTCCCGGCAAGGGCAGGGGGGAAGCGGGTGCTGCTTCCTGCTGTCCTGGTGCACCATGGAGCGCTCTGTTTGGGTCTATCAGAGAGCCCATGGTATAGCGCATGGGGCTGTGGGCACAGGTACCAGCCTGGGCAGATGGCGAGGATGTGTCTGTGACCTCTGTGCCTCCCTGAGTCTCTCACATGCCTTTTACTCCACAACTGGTGGCCAGGAGGTGCCCAGAGGAGAGGCACCGCTCCAGTGGGGACATAGCCGGCATGGAGCTGTGCCTCTGGCTGCCGATCAGTGCCAAAGGCACATGTGGACAGTGTTTCTGTCCGGCCCACTCTGAGCTGCTCGCAGTAGCTAGCCTGGCCCACACCACGCAGCTGAGCATTGACCTGGGGCTTCGAGGGAGCCATCTGTGCGCACTGCAGTCGCTCTTGTCAACCTGTGCCTCCTCCACATGGGCAGGCGTGGTTGCTTTCATGAGGACAGTGTGCCTGGCCCCTCAGAAGTCACTCCTGTGCTGAGCGGGCTCTGCAGATGGGCGGAGTGGGCAGAGAAGATCGGGCGTCACAGGGGAAACTAAGTCACTTCCCATGGTTTGGGGTAGAGACATGGCATTGGTCTCTCACCAGACAGCAGACCCGATGGCGGAAGGGAACTGTGATTGATGGCAGAAGGGAACCATGATTGATGGTGGAAGGGAACCATGATTCGGGCCTCCACAGAGCAACAAGGGCAACTCCTGGTTGCAAATCCGAGAACAGCCGCAAATCCCACCTGGCCACACATCTCCGTATTTGGGTTTTGCTAAGCGTCTCTCTGCCGGTAGCAGTTACCCCCCCCCATTTGCCTGTGCAGTGGACGAACTTGGAAGATGTCACTCCGTTCCAAGAAAGGAGAAAACACAGTACACACATGCTGGAGGTGAACTAGCCTGGCTGGGTACTGGGAACTTGGGTATCACAAATGTCCAAAAACAACTGTGGGAAGAGTCAGTGGACAGAAAGGAAATCCAGGCGGTCGGTCACGGTAGTGAACATGGCGCCGAGTACTGTTTTAAGAGTTTGATGCATATTAACTAATTTCATCCTTATGACATGAGGTTAGTACTATTATTAAGACCATTTCACAGATGAGGAAACTGAAGCGGGTTAAATAATATGCCCCGGACTGTAGAGCCAGCAAGAGTGGCAGGCAGGATTGGAAGACTTCCGGCCTGGCTTTTTTTTGTGTGTGTGTGGTACCGGGAATGGAACCCAGGGACATTCTACCTCCGAGCTACACCCCCAGCCCTATTTTTTATTCTTTATTTTGAAACAGGGTCTCACTAAGTTGTGGAGGGTCTCACTAAGTAGATGAGGCTGGCCGCGAACCCAGATCCTCTGGTCTCAGCCTCTCAAGTACTGTGATGATAAGCGTGCGCCACCACGCCCGGCTTCTTTCTGACCAGGGTCTGTGTTTGGCCTGACAGTCATGTCATCAATGTGTCCCATCCTGCAAAGTGAAGAAAGGAATCTAGACACAGCAACCTGCCCTGGGCAGAGGGAAGGGAAGAAGAGTAGGGCGCGGGAGAAAAGGCGGGCTCCTGAGCTGCCCCCTCCCGGGAAGGGCGGCTGCTCCCCGAGAGGACCTGGCGGGGCACTCCTTCTGCACTGAGCCCATCTCACCAGTGTTGGGAAAGTAGAGCCCCCGCTCCTCCCAAAACCCTGTCCTCCACCCCGTTGTGCAAGCACCGATTACAGCGAGATGTGGGGGTTGCTTTCGCGGTCGTGGTTTTTAACTGCAAAGGAAAGAGGAGACCCACATCAGGAAGAGCGCGTCTTACCAACCCCACAGTCACGTGGGGGGACCCCGAGATGAGAGCTGCATCTCTGGAAGGAGCGGAACACCCCTGGCAGGGCAGGGCTGACGCAACCCTGGGCCCATCTGTGGAAGGGCCAGCCGAAGCAGGGAAGGGAGGCTCGCGGTGAAGGGTGGTGCTGGCTCCGGAGGCGCGAGCCTATGAGGAGAGCAGGGGGCTGCACGTGGACCCCGGAGCCGGCCTCTAACCTGGAGCAGTTCTGAGTGTGCCCTGGGCTCTCGGCAGGCCTCCCCCTGTACCATGACCAGCGCGACAACAGTCACCCCTCAGCAAGTGACCTTGTCCCAGGCCCGACTGGGCCAGCAGCAGTCACGCACAGAGCACAGGTCCCTGGAGCTCTTCTTACCTACACTGTCTATTTATCTGGGGTGACTGGGGGGAGGAACTGCTAGAGGTGACCACTGCCACTGAAGCACCCCAAATCACCCCTCGATGATGCCGCGCCATCTTGGGTCAAATCCAGGGATTGCCACTGGCCGTTTCTGTGACCTTGGCAGTCACTTAGCATTTCAGACCTACTGCTTTCTCAGTTGTAAAATGAGAATAAGAAGCCAGGCGTGGTGGCGCACGCTTGTAATCCCAGTACTTGGAAGGCTGAGACAGGAGGATCACAGATTCATGGCCAGCCTCAGCAACTTAGTGAGGCCCTCTGCGACTTAGGGACCCTGTTTCAAAATAAAAATAAATAAAATAGGGCTGGGGGTGTAGCTCGGAGGTAGCATGTCCCTGGGTTCAATCCCCAGTAACACACACACACACACACACACACACACACACGCATGCACGCACGCGCGCGCTCGCGCGCGCATGTGCAAAAGAAATAATAACTCCATTCGGCAGGGCTTTCGTGGGGGATCGCAGGAGATAGCATATGGGGAAAGGCTCGGCACCACGCAAGCAGATAACAGACCCTCCACAGCTGCGGGCGTCTTTCCTTCCTTCCATTGCTGGTTCCCAGATGTCTTAGCATTCTAATGCAGTATCCAGATGGGCGCTCAGATCTGGGAAGTTAAAAAGAAGGCGAGGAAGAGGAAGGCTCTCCGGGGCGGGGCTGGGCCTCCGGACCTCCTCGCCACCAGTAGGCATGTTCCAAGGGGGTGCCCATCTGCCCTCCACATTGCAAGCCAGGAGGCCCAGCAGCTGCCGACTTGAAAGGCAGCCATGGGGCCGAGCCCTGTGGCTCCAGTCCTGCGGGTGAAAAAGTCGCCACGGCAAACAAATTAATCCAGCGGTTTCTCTAACATCTAGAGGCACAGGATCGCCCTGCAGGGGGGGTTAAAATACTATTGTCTCCCCCTCCCCACTGTTTTTTTCTCCATCCCCCTCTCTCTCACAGAACTCATGGAGTCGGGACAGACAGAATGATGGACAGAGGCAATGTAAGCTTGAGCCCAGAACTGGGTTCTTGGCAAAGGAATGTCCAGAGACTCTTGGGGAACTCATGGGGGGTGGCCAAAATCTACTAAACCTGCTCATGGCCAACACGATGAGTTCATTCATTCATTGAGTCATTCATTCCTGCAAGCGTTGATGGAGGTTGGAGCGCCTACAGATCTCTGGGAAATGTCGAGATCCTACGTGACCCAGTCCCAGTCCCTACATTCTAGGGACTTTTCCCAAATAACAAGCAACGCCGGCTGAGTTAGAGACAGACATCTGCAAAGTTATCAGCTGTGCCACACCAGTGGGTTGCAGTGCTACACACAACACACGTTGTGTTTCCCTGCAGGGAGCCAGCCCTCCCCCGAGGACGCAGGAACCTGGCTTCTGTCTCCCACACCCTTGGCAGGAATGAATGAATGAATGAATGGATTCTTGGGGCATTCCCTTGACCACCTGTGTTGCAGCTCCCCATGGGTTGGAGGCAGGGCACTGAGCTCTTTAAATGAGATAGCTTTTGAAGCGCAGGTGAGATCCAGACGGAAGAGGAAGGGAGCTTTCTTCTAAGCAAGCAATGTTTAGGATTTGGCAGAGTCTGAAACCCGTGTTGTTGGATGTGTCCACGCACCAGCTGCTTCCGCCCTTCCCTAAACAGCAGATCCCAAAGGAGCAAGGCAGCCCAAGGCTCTCTGAGCAAGGACAGTTCCCAGGAAAACAAGAAACCTTTCCTTTCCTGGAGGGCCCATCCTATCAGTACTCAGTTCAGCACTCAGCCTAGAGCACTCAGTTCAGCACCCACCCTCTCAGTACTCAGTTCAGCATCCACCCTGTAAGTACTCAGGTCAGCACCCACCCTATCAGCACTCAGTTAAGCAGCACCCACCCATCTCAAGCATTTTGCACCCTGCTTCACCATGGTTTCGCTAACAACAGATTCCACACCCACAGCAATAGAGTATTGGTCAACTAGGTGTGTTCCCAGCAATGGACACAATATGCTTCTCACCAGCAAGCAGAAAGTCTCCTACATCTATGGGGCCACTGGGCTCTGTGGAACAAGCAGCTTATATCAGGGGCCCTCCCTCTCCTCTCACCAAAGGGAGATCCTTAGCACTCTGACACCCTGTGCTTGCCACACACACATTACTTGGTGTGTGGCACCTGGAGGACCCAAGCCAGAGAGTCACTGGGCCCCATCTTCCCAGGTTGCAGGCTCTTCCTCCTACGCTCCAACCCCGCATATACCCAGTGGAGGGAAACCCCACCAGGATCCTTCCTTTGCACCAGCCGGGACCCTGCAGCCAATGGCAGCCCCCATGGCAGCCCCGCCGGGTGTGATTTCATTACTCCAATGGGATCCGAGGGGTCTGGTGTGTTCGCCGGCAAGTGAGACCTCTCCAAGGCCCCATAAGGAGGAAGCTGCATCTCGCTCCAAGGCCGTCTCTGGAGGTCCGGACAGGAAGGAGAAAAGTCAGCCTCAGGTTTGCGGCTTGCAGACCCACACTGTGTGGTCTCAGAGCCTCTGGATTGGGAGAAGGCCCCAGGCCAGAGTTCTGGCGGAGGCCAAGGGGCCCACACGGACGGCTTTCATTATGGTAAAAAACGTGTCTGACGTGTAGTGGGTGTTTGCTCTCGGTTTTAGAATATTAGCAAGGTTTCATACAGTTGTCCAGACTGTTTAGAGGAATAACATGCCCAGCACTGTTCTTGGCACCCTAGCAGGAACTCAATAAATGTAGCTCTTGAATGTCCGCTCTGTGTGCGGCAGTAGGTACAGACCGGCCCACCCGGGCATGTTGCAGGGGAGGCCGCCTCTCTCCCAGCTCAGCCCGAGAGCGCTGTCTGTGCCCCTCCACTTGTAACTGGGTCATCTCTTACTTATCCCCTACACTCAGAAGAAACCAAATGAGAGTGCTAATTGAGGGTTCCGTTCAGTCGACTGCTCTTTTCTGGTGTGTTTCCCGAGTGTGTCAGCCAAGCCCAGCTTAGGCAGGTTTCGATGTAACCGCGCATTAGTTCCCTGAGCTCTGTGGAGGGCTCACATTCTTTCCAGACGAAGCTCAAGGAACCTGGCTCTCACATTACCTCATCCCACGGAGGGAGGCAGGGCCCGTCAGGACGCAGCGCGTACTCCATCTGAGGAGCTCAAAGGCTTACAGAGCCCTGCCTTTCTTTGGGAAGTTATTATTATGTAGGCTTTGCAGGGAGAGATGCGGAGAGGTGAGCGACCTGCTGGAAGACCACACAGCAAGAAGGAACAGGGCTGAGCAGCCGGGCTGCCGACCAGCTCTCCTGGCCCCACTGCTCAGAACCAAACAAGAGCTGCTGGCCAGAGCCCGTTCGTCCCCGCCAGGTCACGGAGGATATCAAACCCAACAGTGAAGACGAATACAGATGATAGTCAAAAGTGCCACTTGAGCCCGGCATGGTAGTGCATGCCTGTAATCCCAGTACTTGGGAGGCTGAGACAGGAGGATCACGGGTTCGAGATCAACCACAGTAGGAGCGAGACTCTCAGCAACATAGTGAGACCCTGTTTCAAAATAGAAAATAAAAAGGGCTAGTCAGGCATGGTGGTGTACGCTTGTAATCCCAGTTCTTGGGAGGCGGAGACAGGAGGAATGCAAGTTCAAGGTCAGCCTCAGCAATTTAGTGAGGCCCTCAGCAACTTAGTGGGACCCTGTTTCAAAATAAAAAAATAAAACAGGGTTGGGGGTGTAGCTCAGAGGTACAGAATACCCCTGGGTTCAGTCTCCAGTAACACACACACACACACACACACACACACACACGACAATAACATGGTAAAACATAGGAAAATAAAGCAAACTTGGAGTGTTGAAAAAGAGAAGTGAGAGAGAGAAGCCAAGTGTTCAGGAGCAAAGGGCACTTTAGTCTATACTACCGCAGTGGCCACAGTTGAACAGTGAATCCAGCTCAGTGGTCTGAGCCTCTTGGAAGCCGACGGAAAAGGGAGATGTGTCAGTTATAGCATCATAAGGACAGAAAAGCAGCCCCTCTGGAAGAGCCAGGGAGCGTCCCTGCGAGCCCAGGCAGAGGCTCCTTTGGAAGCCTCCAAGCCCGCGGAGGGAGCAAAGAACCACAGCACACTCTGATTCTCACGTATGGCTTCAGGCCAGGAAAAGATGAACTTGGGAAAGAGGCACCAGATACTCTGTGAACCACCCTCAGAAAATGAGGGGCCTAAAAGATTAATGTTATTAAGAAATGAGGCAATTTGTGTTTAGCACATATTTTTTTGGTACTAGGGGTTAAACCCAGGGCATTCTACCCCTGAGCTATATCCCCAGCCCTTTTTGTTTTATTTTGAAACCAGGTCTCACTAAGTTGTGGAGGGTCTTACTAAGTTGTCCAGGTCAGCCTTGAACTTCCAATTCTCCTGACTCAGCCTCCCAAGTACTCTGATTCTAGGCGTGTACCATCACACTTGGCTGTGTTTAGCACGTTTTTTGTTTTGTTTTGTTTTGTTTTGTTTGCGGTACCAGGGATTGAAACCAGGGGCGTTCTACCTCCGCACTACACCCCCCGGCCCTATTTTTTATACTTTATTTTGAAACCGGGTCTCACGAAGTTGTGGAGGGCCTCACTAGGTAGAGAGAGAGAGAGAGAGAGAGAGAGAGAGAGAGAGCTGAGGCTGGCCGCCAACCCAGATCCTCCGGTCTCCACCTCCCAAAGTACTGGGATTACTAGCATGCGCCACCACGCCCGGCCTGTTTAGCACGTTTTAAAGCTGAGGTTAGCTAAATGGCAATGCTTAACCCAAAGGACCAGATCAGGAATGACAAGGACATTGGAGAAGAGAGCTGGGCGGCCAGGATGGCTTAAAGTCCTTTGAAGGCCACATGTGGTGGTCCCTCCCCCAAGATGGCAGCTCCACCTGCCACAGCTACAGTGTCTCTGGGGTCTGGGCTGCATTGACTGGTATCTAAATCCTGCTCCAGGGAATCTCCCCCATGGTAGGGCAGGCTGGCTTGTCTCAGACTCCCCTCCTGCTGAGAATACTACATGGTGTAGACCAGATTTTTTTTTTTTTTGACATAAAAAAGCTACCACCAATGCCATGAAAAGCCAAGGCGCTAAATTCCAGCAACGAGGTAAGAACAGGGAAGAGTCCCGACCACTTTTCTCTTAGACCACTTTTCTCTTGTCAGTCACCAAGCAGTGGCTGGGAAACTGAGAAGCTGAGCAGAGTTCCCAGGAGTTTTATGGGGCTGGGCGACAAAAAAGGACTCCATAGTTCTGCAAGGGAAGAGAACTTGGTTCAGTACCTCAAGCTGTCTGTGGAGACGCCCCCAGAGGGGTGATCCAGAAGGAGTTCAGCCTGCAGCAAACCCCAACTATCTTTAAAGACCTCAATCCTTGATCAGATTAAGGTGATGTAAATGAAGCAATGTATTTCTAAACAACCCATGAATCAAAGTAGAAATCACAGTGGAAATTAGGAAATATTTTAATAAAAAGTTCATAAAACTAAAATATCAAAATGTAAGGGAGGCAGCCAAAGCATGCTTAAGAGAAATTTATAGCCTTAAATGCGTCATTAGAAAAGAAGAAAGGATGGAGAAACAATGAACTAAGTTTCCATTTCAAGATTTTAATAAGAGAACAGCAAATGAAATCTTAAGATAGTACAAGAATGGAAATAATAAACAGCAGGAATTAGTGACATTGCAAACAAGAGTAAAATAGAGAAAACCAAACAAGCCCAAAACTGTCTTTTATGAAGACCGGGAAAATTGATAAGCTCTGGTCTGACTGAATCATTTTTAAAAGGAGAAGTCCTAAGTAATCAATATCAGGAAGGAAAAAGACAAAACAATATAGCCTATAGCCATGAAATAAGATAAGGGGCTATTCTGAACCAGTTTATGATAATAACTTTTTAAATCTAGACAAAATAGATGAATTCTTTGGAAAACACAACCTATTAAACTTAAACAAACAAAAAGAGGACATCTGAATAAATAGCCTTAGATCTATTAAAGAAACAAAATCTATAATAAGGAATGTTTCCATGAAGAATATTTCAGGACCAGATTGCTCTAACAGTGAATTCTTTTAAACATTGAAGGATGAAAAACATTCATCATACGCAAAGTCTTCCGGGGACTAGAAATGATTTCTCAACCCCAAAATCAAAACCTGACAAGGAAGGAAAATCACTGGTCATTTTTTTCCTCCTGAACATGGATGCTAATCCTAAACAAAATATTATCAAATTGAATCCAGCAATATAGAAGAAGGACAAATCTATCACAACTATGATGGGACTTTACTCCAGGAATGCAAGATAATCTCAGTGTTTAAAAACCAGTCAATGTAACTTTCCATAGTTACAGAATAAAAAGGGAAAATCATTGATAAACTCAATAGATTCAGCAAAAATCATTTGATAAAATCCAAACCCCAGTGACAATAAAAGAAAGAAAAACTTAGAAAATGAGGGCTAGAAGGCAAACAACTTAATAGATGGAGAGTCTACAAAAATACCCCAGCAAGGACCCATTAAGTCTTCAAATACTTGTATCTTGCCCCCAATGTGGGGAATAAAAGAGGGATGCTTCCGTTCTCCATTTCTATTTGTTATTATACTAGAGACTCTAGCATTTGCAATAAAGCAAGAAAAACCATAATGTTAAGAAATGTCATTATTTAAAGACATATAAATGCATTATCATTATATATTTATAATTCATATATTTCTATATATGCATTATCATTGCATATATAGAAAATACAACGAATTTATGTAAAAACTATCAGAATTAATAGGTAAATGAAGCAAGGTTGTTGGATAAAGAGCATAAACATGCAAAAGCCAATTATAGACAACATCATGGCATATATAGGAAATACCAAAGAATTGACAAAAAACTATCAGAATTAATAAATTAAGCAGGATTGTTAGCTAAACAGCATCAATAGACAAAAATCAATTTATTTTTATATAAATGAAACAAAAAACAGAGTCTAAAAAGAAATCATGCATAAATGGTACTACATGAACATTTGGACATTCTTTTCATCAAAAGACCCAACTGAGGGTAAAAAGGAAAGCCACAGAGAATAAAATAGCACAATTCATATAACTAGCAAATGACTCATATCCAGAAAGTATAAAGAACCATGAATCATCAAGGACAGAAAACCTGTAGAAAAATGAGCAAATGACATGAATAGCCTAACAGATATCCAAATGACCAACAACATTTGAAAAGGTGCTCCATTTTATTAGACATCAAGGTAATACAAACTAGAACACATTCCTCAGAATGGGAAAAAAAATAAAATAAAACAGAGCAAGAATGTCAGGTGTTGGTGAGGAGGTAGGTCCCTGAGACTCTCTTCACTGCTTGTTAAGAGAGTGACATGGTAGAATTACTTTGCAAAACTATTTAGCAGTATCTACGGAGCTGAACATATGCATACCTCCTGACCCAGCAGTTCCATTCCTTGGTATATACCATGCAGAGATATTTACACCAGAAGACATATACAAAAACATTCCAAGTAGCATCATTTGTCATAAAACCAAGTCAAAATCTACCCAAATGCCCACCAGCAAAAAAGAAAAAAATATATAAACAAATAGTGGTATGTTCATACTCTAGAATTTTTTTACAGCATGAAAAACACACAAACTACTTATATCTTTAACAACATAAGATGAACCTTAGAGACATAATACTGAATGGAAAAAAATCCACACACAAAAAAAGAAAGCGTGGTATACAATTCCACTTTTATAAAATTCACAAACAAGAAATCTAACCTTTGGTGACAAAATTGGCCCCCATTGCAGAAGAGGTGGGCACTGAAGAGAGCTCAGGGTTCTTCTGAGGCGGTTTGTAATCTGGCTCTTGATTTGCATGATGGTTACACAGGCACATTCACATTTGTGATAACCCATTCCGTTGTCCACTACAATCATCTAAATGCACTTTTTAAAAATGTTTGTACCAGTCGGCTGTGTGATAGTGGCAAGTTCCTTAGCCATGTTAAGCCTTGGAGAGAGGGGGGCACGTCCAAGGCAAACCCAGTGGGACTCTGGGTGACAGGAAGCTCGCAATGAATAAGGAGGTGATAATGTGTGTACTATGGTTGCATCCCAAGCTGAATGTAACTCACTCCACTCCTCCGGGGCATCAACAGCAGCCCATAGGTTCAGCTAAGCACACCCCTGGGAAGTTATGAAGTTTAGGCTACAACTGCTTTTTGCCAATCCACCTTTTTGGGGGGATTAGGGAGGTACTTTGGGGAGTTTGGGGTTGGGTTCTGGGGATTGAATTCAGGGGCATTCTACCACCAAACTATGCCCCCAGCCCCTTTTATTTTTATTTTTTCATTTTGAAACAAAGTCTTGCTAAGTTGCTGAGGGTCCTGCTAAATTGCTGAGGCTGACCTCAAACCTGTGATCCTCCTGTCTCAGCCTCCCAAGTACTGGGATTACAGAAATGTGCCACTGCGCCCAGCTCATCCACAACTTTTTTAACGGTTTGTGTTATTCTTGCTCTTGCCTTTTTGATCCTGAGCCCCATCTCGGGCCTGGCCAGGTCAAGGTGCTTCTTCACGTCTTCAAACCCCAAGTTTGCCCAAATATTTCCGGATTCTAAAAATCTCCTGGGTTTTGGCTAAAAATAGAGATTCCTGGGCCTCAACCCTGTCCCACAAAACAGAGTCTCTAAGGATGGGGGCCTGGGAACTTATAGGTTTACAGATTCCCCTGCAATTCTTATAATCATCAGATTGGGAAGCCCTCCCCCCTACCCCATGATCCCTCCAAATTCCCATGGTAACCCTTCCATACCTTTTGTTTCCACTTAAGTTTCTCCTCTTCTATGAAATAAGCTCTTAATGGCAGTTTCAAGCTCTGTGTACCTCACTTCTAACCTTTCTCTTTTGTTCGTGGACCTGGAGCTTGGTACTCTGTCTGCATCCTTTTGGTGCTAGGATAATACTCTGCCCACAGCTTCATGCCCCTACCTGGGGGAAATGTGGCTAAAAGGACATATAGTTTAACTCAAATTCAAATTGATTTCTTTGGAGAATTTTGGCAACACATCACGGCAGCACAAAGCCATCCTGCAAAATCACAACAACGTTCCCAAACAGTGTTTTGAGAGTTACAAACAGCACCATTAACCTTGCCCTAAAACACCATGATCTGCCAATTAAGTGTACTTTCCCTCATCAGTCTTCCTCAACTCTATGTGCAGACACTAAGGCTCAGCCTCTGGGGTTGGAGCACTTGGGTCTTGTCTAGGTCCTGATGTCAATGAACTATGAGCTATCACTCTCTAATTGGGGTTCTTTGTCTCTAAAACACACAGGAGATAGTGATTTGCCTGCTAGCCACAGTTCTTGGTCTTCTGGGGCCATAGAAGGTCCCATGTCTAGATGACAAAGGTTTCAATGAATGAATGAACCCATGTATGGGTGAGTGATGAATGAATGGTCCATGAAGGAATGGTGCTACACACAGCAAGGCAATTTTATTAAGCGCAATTAGGAATAAATGTTGGATCTTAAAAAAAAAACCAAAACTGGATCCCATAAGGTGCGAGGCTGAGACCCTGTGAAGTGGAGCCAGGTCCCGCCAGGAGAGCGCTCAGCTCTGCTGGCATCAGCGCTGACCCTCTGCTCAGTCTGCCGGCTGCCCGGGAAGGCACACTGGCCATCTTCACTTGGATTTCTCCTTCTTTTGTCTCTCGTCGCATTGTTGGATGGGGACTGCCGGGGAACAGAATTTGGTGACAGCTTTCTGGTTTGTCTTGCCAGTGAGCACATTGCCTGGGGGTGGGGTTTCCACAGTGGAGCTGGCCCGTGGCCTTGGGATTCTTCTGGTTTTCAGAGAGCCCACTGCATTACCCGAATGGCACCCCACAAGCAGGTGTGTGTGTGTGTGTGTGCGTGTGTGCGTGTGTGTGCGCGTACGTGCGCATGCACGTGTAGAGAACATACAACCTCTTGATACTTGGCCTTTGAAGTGGCATTGGGTCATCGTCCTCACCGTGGTTGAGCCTGCCTTGGGCACTCATCTTGAGCCAAGCACCATCCTCGCTACTGGGAATACAGTGGGATATCCAGCCCCCACTG
The DNA here is from genome assembly GCA_004027185.1 of Glis glis. Classification (NCBI taxonomy): domain Eukaryota; kingdom Metazoa; phylum Chordata; class Mammalia; order Rodentia; family Gliridae; genus Glis; species Glis glis. The sequence continues at coordinate 37,174 of PVJS01010995.1, forward strand.
GCCGTCAGAGTTAGGCAGATAAAACATATGTACACCATGAATCCTCTCTACCCCACTCACACCAGGCCTTAGAAACCGACTCTGCATAATTTAAGCAGACAATGACATTTAATGGAGAGGCTGGAGGACCAGGCTTAGACAATGGGCACAAGCCAGCCAAGGGTGCAGTGGTACATGTCTGCAATCCCAGTACTTGAGAGGCTGAGACAGGAGGATCATAGGTTTGAGGCCAGTGTACAGTAATTTAGCGAGATCCTGTTTCAAAAATAAAAACAAAATGTAAAGGGCTGGGTATGTAGCTCAGTGGTAGAATGTCCCTGGGTTCAATCCCCAGTACAGAAGGAGGAGAAGGAAGAGAAGGAGGAGGAGGAGGAGGAGGAGGAGGAGGAGGAGGAGGAAGAGGAGGAAGAGGGAAAGAGGAAAGAAGGAAGGAAGGAAGGAAGGAAGGAAGGAAGGAAGGAAGGAAGGAAGGAAGGGCTTAAGCCAAGGCTGCTGGAAATAGGACCAACCATTTCATCGACGGACAGGACCATGGGTGCTGGACCACCTCCGCCATGGCTGGCCACCCTCGATCCAAGTTTCATCGTCTTTGCATCACTAGTTCATTCTCTGCGTAGATAATTCATTAGGAACTCACAATATGCCTGACAGTTCCAAAAATGGGGGTTCGCACATAAACCTACAAGACAAAAGTGTCTGCCCTCATGTTGCTTTATCCCAGTAGAACCTTCTCAATTAAAGCACATGTTCTTGTCCCACTGCTCTGTGGCCCCTAGTGATGTCCTTCAACCTAGGAAGAGGATGTGGACACTAGGCTGCTAAAATATGACAGCTTTCCATTGTACGGTAAGTTCCCAGTGACCTCCACAGTGAATGGAGAGGCAGTCAGAGGGGCGGCGCTGTCTCCCAGGTGGGAGGGTCTGATAAGCCCTCTTCCAGGTGAGCGGCCCCAGGTGACCTGGCGCAGCCATTGTCCAGAATGCAGCTGGGGAAGGGTGTGCCTAAGGGCCCAAGTGGGAAAGCGTGCTCCAAGCGCACTGTGTCCAAAGACTTGCACAGAACGTGACTGCGGAAAAGACCTTGAGCAGTATGGCCATCCTTGAAGGCCTGGGAAGGAGAGCCTTGTACAGTTGGTGTGTGAGATCACGGGGCTGAAAGAGCAGTTTTAAGCAGATGTGAGGAAACTGTTCATGCACGCCCCTCCCTGCCCAGAAGCAACAGGCGCGAGCCCCCACCAGACGCCGAGGCCAGGGTGCCGCCCGGTGACCAGCACTGAGGATGCCCGCGAGGAGGCTGGTCTCTAGGAGCAGAAACCAGCGTGCCTGCAAAGGAACAAAAAGGCACTTAAATAGCCAGGCGTGGTGGCGCACACCTGTAATCCCAGTACTTGGGAGGCTGAGACAGGAAGATTGCAGATTCAAAACCAGCCTCAGCAACTTAGCTAGACCCTGTTTCAAAATAAAGGGGGGGGGTCTCAAAGGTAGAATGTCCCAGGTTGAATCCCCAGTAACACACACACACACACACACACACACACACACACACACACAATAGCACTTAATGCCAGAGGAAGAGAGGCAGGAGCCACAACATTTAATCTCATCTTTGCGTCAATTGTTCTTTAGTAGAATGGAGATGCTAGACTCTTCATTGCCAAAAACAAGTCAACGTTGATAATAACTGAAGTAAGGTTAGTATATGGAAAGGGGCACAGGATATAAGGAGACACAGAGCCTGATACTGCAGCCACAATTTACTACCTGTGCCACCTTGGACAAGTCACTTACGTTTTTCTGAGTCTATTTGCTTGTCGATAAGACAGAGGCAGCAATTCTGGATAGGTAAAGACTAAATCAGACAATGCGTGTGAAATCGTTCATAAGTTATAAAGTAGTGGTGCACGCTTGTAATCCCAGTACTTGGGAGGCTGAGACCGGAGGATCCCGGTTCAAGGCCAGCCTCAGCTACTTAGTGAGGCCCTCCACAACTTAGTGAGACCCTGTTTCAAAATAAAGAAAAAAATAGGGCTGGTGGTGTAGCTCAGAGGTAGAATGCCCCTGGGTTCAATCCCCAGTACCACAAAAAAAATAAATAAATAAAAGTTATAAAGTGCCCTACCAATATAAGGAACTCTACTATTTGCTGTTTAATGAATGCATATGGCTCTTGTTGTCAGTAAACTACAATGAAGAATTTCAAAGATGTTCATAAATAGCCGAGTCCAACTGTTGCTCCCCCATATGACATCCAGGCCACCAACCAGCTCTGCTAGTGTCCTGCACGGGCCCTGGTGGCCTCCAAAATAAGCCATTGGTCACAGAATGCTTTGAGCCTCATTCTCCTTGGGCCAGCAGGGAGGTGATAAATCTTTTGCACTGACCCAGGGAAAAGCCCCTGCAACAAAGACCAATTTATTATCTTCATAAATCACACACTGTGCCTGCACCAGGTTCTTGGGTTTATGGGAAGCATCACAGTCCATCAAAGGAGAAACAGAGGGCCTGGTTGGGCCCGAGCTGAACTCTTCCCAGCCAGCCCGGGAAAGGCAGAGAGCTCCCAGCTGCCCCACGCAAAGGCCTCTGTAAAAGGCGGTGTTTGGTAGGCCTGGTACTCTCTCCCCGTCATTTAGAAGCCTTCCAGGCCTGCTTCTTGCTCACCTGCTCCTTCCTCCCCGACGGTTTGGCTCAGTGGGCTCGAGAGGGTGTTGTGTCGTAAGGTGTTTGGGTAGGCGTGCATCATGGCAACTGGATCTGTTCACATTGACCATCCTCCATTCCTGCAAAGTGCTGCCTGCGTAGCTCATATTTAATCTTTAAATTAAAGCGAATCAAAATTAATTTTGTTTGGGGAACTCCGCAGCTCCCTCTTGAGATAAGTAGGAACACCCTGGGGTGCCATAAAATCGAGGCTGCACTGGAGCGCCGTGCTAATGAGGTGAAGGTGAGAGGTTCTGTCCCCTTGTGAGGGGAGTAGTTCATTTCACTCGGCCTTCTGGCCCCACATTCCGCCCTTAACCCGGGCCATCTGCCTCCAGAAGGAGCCACCGGTCACCAACAGGACAAAGTAAGATAGAAGGGCAGAGCCACGCAAATCCATCAACCCTGCTAGAGAGCCAACCCAAGGCATGACCCGTGGGTAATGTGCCAGGATTTTTAATTTTGCAGATGACAGCACTATTCCATTATTGAGAGTCGACACATAAAAATGTGGATGGATCCAATGAATCAGACGCCGCGAGTTCCAAGATCTCTGAGGCCTCGCTCTTCCTTCCCAAGAGTTTAGCTGACCGACGGGAGCTTAATAAATGTGATGTGTATATGAGGGTCACACAGTGTCTGTTTATCCTTAAGAGGGGGACGAGTGGCGAGAATATCTCCAAACAGAAGATAATACAAATGTCACTCCTGTTTAGTTTGGAAGAGAGGATACAATTTAGGGACAGCAGATTGCCCTCCTTAATTATGTTTTTCTTGAGCTAACAGTCATGTTAGTTCGCATCCCTGGAACGTGCTGGCTGATGGCAGGAGGAAGAGCCCAAATGTTCCACTGGATGAAGAAGAAAGGAGGTCCGGATTAAGCAGTTGTCAGGGATAATCCACAGAACAGAGATCATCCATCTCCGTAAATCAACAGCTAGCTGGATTCTGCGGATAACTGATTCACCATTGTCCTTGCTAGAAAATAGAATTTCAAGCCGGGCATGGTGGCGCATGCTTGTAATCCCAGTACTTTGGGAGGCGGAGACCGGAGGATCCAGGTTCGCGGCCAGCCTCAGCTCTCTCTCTCTCTCTCTCTCTCTCTCTCTTTCTCTCTCCTTAGTGAGGCCCTCCGCAACTTCGTGAGACCCAGTTTCAAAATAAAGCATAAAAAAAAATAGGGCCGGGGGTGTAGCGCGGAGGTAGAACGCCCCTGTGTTCAATCCCCGGTACTGCAAAAAAAAAAAAATAGAATTTCAGTCCATTTAGTTGTCTCAAGTTTTCTCCGCCTCCTTGTCTATTCAGGTATAACTGCATCCTGGAGGCCAGGCTAAGGGAGACCTTCTAGCCATGTCTCCCGGCCTCCTCTACCTTGGTCTTTTTCAACTCCTTGTTTGTTCAACAAATGCTTTGTGAGAAACTCCCAGGGGCCAGGTCCCAGGGCAGGTCCCAGGACACAGACCTGGCCACCTGGAGCTCATGATCTGCTAGAGGAAGCTGGAGAGCAAGAATATGGGGGAGCACTGGGGAGGAGCACTGAGGAGGAGCACAAGCTCCAGGCTGGGATGCCTAGAGAAAGCCTTCTGGGAGGAAGCCAGCTGAAAGGAAGTGGCATGGGATGCGGGAGGCAGGACGGAGGGCTGCCAGGGTCCCTGCATATGGCCCTGAGATGAGAGGTTCCAGGACAATTCACAAGACAGGATCCGTCTGCAGAGGCAGGACGTAAGGAGTCAGGGGCTGGTATTCTTGGAGCACCCCAGTCACCGTGCAGACTCACGTCAGGGGAGCACTGTGGAGCAGGACCTGCGCGTTGTCATGCGTGGGTCAGCGGAGCTGCAGACCCAGGGAGGCTGGAACTCTGCATCCTTGTCCTGAGGACAGGCAGACTCTGAAAAAACTATAAAGCCCAGGGGACTCTTGATCTTCCAGGTCACAGTGTCCTCCCGCCTCTGCCACGGTGCTCGAGCCATCAAACGGTCTTCCTGCGCAGGCAACGCATCATCTCCATGCAGCTGGAAGGTCGTTTCAATCCTCGAAATTACCTTCTAGCTCCACCACAGATAGGAAGCCCTTCTACTAGGCTGCTTGGGGACTGCGTCCAGGGAGTCCTCCAGCAGCAGGGGGTGCCCCTCCTCCGATGTCTTGCTTCCTAGGGACACTCATACTTGGCCCTCGGCAGAGTCTGCAGTAGTGCCAGGGAGCGGTGCGTCAGGAGCTGCTCACTCTTTGGAAAGCTGGAGTCCTGGTACCGGAGGGACGCAGGAACCCATTTACACTTCCAGCCAGTATTTACGACCTGGGGGGCAGCCCGTGCCAGCCCCGCTGACTAATGGCTAGCAAACCCACACGCCAGTGAGTCAAAGCCCCAGCGTGTGTGTATGTGTGTGTGGTACTGGGGACTGAACCCAGGGACCCTTTACCTCTGAGCTATACCCCAGCCCTTTTATTATTTATTCATTTATTCATTAATTTATTTATTTGTAGTGCTGAGGACTGAACCTAGGGGTGTTCTACCTCTAAGCTACACCCTCAGCCCTTTTATTATTTATTTATTTTTGGTATTGGGGATCAAACCCAGAGGTGCTCTACCTCTAAGCTACACCCCTAGTCCTTTTTTACTTATTTACTAACGGTACTGGGGATTGAATCCAGGCACATTCAACCTCTGAGTTAAAATCCCAGTCTATTTATTATTTATTTATTTATTTATTTATTCATTCATTCATTCATTTTTGGTACTGGGGATCAAATCCAGGGGTGCTCCACCTCTGAGCTACACCCCCAGTTGAGGCTGGGCTTGAACGTGCCATCCTCCTGTCTCAGCCTCCCAAGTACTGAGATTACAGGTGTGCACCACCATACCCAGCTAAAGACTCTTTTAGTTAAAACAGAGTTGCAGCAGAGCTAATAGAACCTCAAAGTAATATGGTTTAAATAAGATGGAACTTTATTTCTCGCACGCACACTGACTCAAGAATAAGCAGTCGGGACCCAGGTGCCTTCCCTCCTGTTTCTTCTATGTCCCGAGTAAGTGGCCTTTATTCAGTGAGCCCAAGCCAGTCAGCTGCCACATGCACATACCCACGTCTGATGTGGAAAGGAGAAAGTGCGCAGACTGGAAGGCACCAGCCCCTCCCCCGAGGCCAGCAGTCACACTTGTCACCTCAGTCCACATTTTTTGTTGTTGTACTGGGGATTGAACCCAGGGGCATTCTACCTCCGAGCTACACCCCCAGCCCTATTTTATTTTTATTTTGAAACAGAGTCTCACTAAGTTGCTGAGGCTGGTCTCGAACCTGTGATCCTCCTATCTCAGTCTCCCAAGTACTGGGATTACAGGCATGCGCACCACACCCCATCCACACTCCTTTTACAGAGATTATTCAATGATGGTGCCAGACTGCAGGGGTCCTGAGGAAAGGGGTCTCCCAAAGCAGCCCCATGCCCAGCTGCCCTTCCAATGGCTGCAGAGAAGGTGGGTGTGGTGCATGGAGCAGGGCAGAGAGTGGGGATTTCTCATTAAGCAAGTTGGTGAGAAACAGGAGGACACGGCTCTTCAAAAATAGAAGCAATGAGTGGCTCAAAGATGAGCAGAAAAAAAGGAAAAACTACAAATGCACAGAACGAAAGGGCAGGAGACAGGAGGGGCCGTGTACAAGACCAGGGGAGTGTTGTTCAGAGACCGGGCTTCAGAATCATGGGAAATGTTGACTCTGCTTCCGGCACCCCATGCATATGGCTGACCTGCTGAGGTGAACCCCCGAGGTCGCTTGCTCTTGGCTCCAGAACTGTCCATTATGAAAAATCACTAAGAAGACCGTTAGTGCTGCCCTCGGCTGAAAGGCGCTGCCGGTGGGAAAGCTCGGTGGGCACCAGGCTAGTAGTCAAGGGAGACATGCACGCCAGCCCGAGCCCCTGGCTCCTGGAACTGGAGGTGGAACAAGAGTGTGCAAGCCTATGACTTAGCACGGTTCATCTCACCAAGGCAGGGCCCTGCCCACCTCCTCGTCCTCCCCTTTACCCTCCTGCTGTCGTCCTCCTCCTCCTCGTTTCAGACGTATGGAGCTTTTCATCTGTGCACGTGATATGCGCAGGTACAGCTAGGAACAGCCTTCAGTGGTTGAGCCCTACTGTGCACGGGCACTGGGCTAAGCGCGCAGAAGCACTACGAGACGCCTTCCAGCACCTCCCTCTGGCCTCACTCTGCTGGGTAAGGGAGTGGCTGTCAGTTATCCTCGTGTAATACAGAAGGAAGACGACATCCATCCGCCATTTACTTGGGATCAGACAGGTACAGATTCCCGCCTCCCGGACCACGCCCACCGAGCCCACCTCTTGTCTTTCAGGCAGGTTTATTTCTGGGATTTCTTCTCTGGTGCCATTTGGGGCACTGCAGAGTGTTTTTCTAATATGGATCAAACCTCCGGAAAGACAGATTCCACCTATGGTCTGAAAACCTTAATGGATAAAAGAGAGAAAGTAGGAGGCAACCATTCTCTCTAAAAGGGGGCGGTTCACAGTCGTCTTCCTGTAAATAGCAAAGTTCTCTAGATCAATGACAGTCCGATACACTCTAGCAGAGTCCCTCTCCATTCCTGCTTCACGGGCACCTGCTGCCGGAAGGGAAGCCCATGGGCTCCGTGGAGAACGCAAAGGGAGCTGGGCCCGGGCTGCGCTGGGGCGGCTGCGTGAAATGGACAGGAACTACACTGGCATTTGGTGGTTGGAGGGTTTCCCCTAAAATCTCAACCAGGGTTGAGCCTCAGCCCTGCTCTTATGTGATCTCCCAGATCCCCTGAAATGACTCCTCTACTCCTCCTCTCCCTGCCCACCTCCTCATCCTCCCCTTTACCCTCCTGCTGTCCTCCTCCTCTTCCCCATCCTCCTCCTGCTCCCCCTCCTCTTCCTCTTTGCTGGGCCATGGCACACCTGCCTGGCATCCCTCTTGCCTCCTTTGCAGGTTTTTTTACTTCTTCCCAGGTGCCCCGGAGCTCAGTGTTCAGACCTCCTCTCTTCTCTGTCACTACGCCCACCTCTGCCAACAAGCTCACCCAGCAGCGTGAATGTGGACATCTTACTGACACCAAGGATGCCAAAGTCCTGTCTCTGTGAGTCATCCAAAGACACAGGGTGACGAGGGCGGTGTGACGGTGTGGCTGGAGACTGGAGGAGAAACAAGACATCCAGCATCTAACAATGCCAGGTACACGGAAGCGCCAGGGAATGGCGGCTGCTGCCCTCGCTGGTGGGAGGACGACTGGGGTGGCGATGCCATACTGGACCCCGAAGAGTGGGGAAGCCTCAGCCTCGTCTTTGTGGCCCGTGCCCGGCCTGAGCTGCCCTCTTTCATCTACCAAACTCCTACATATACGTCCAGGCCCAATTCAACTGTGGCCGCCTCTACTCTACCCGAATTCCCCAGGTGGAGCTCACGAAGTCTCCCTGCACTCCATACGTGAGCCATACTCTTCCACATCTTGTTCTCTGTATGTACGTTCATCCTCTTGCTAGTCAACAGCATGGGGTCAGCCTTGGTCACTGTCACCCCCGCAGCTCCTGTCCTGTTCCCTGGTGCAGAGGTACCCAAAAAAATATGGGCCCAGACCTCAGCCCCAGCTCAGAAGGCGTCAGCAGCCGGGGCACAGCGCCAGACACGGCCACATGTCCCTGGAAGGCTGCGGAAACGGGTCACCTCTGCGTCATCGTCACTCTTCATTCTCGTGCAGTGCTGGTGAGATCATCCTCCATCGGCTGCAGGGAGGCGGGTGATTTATCGAGGGTCACTTACTAAATTAAAGGCAGAACCAAGATGTGAATGTGTCACCGCCTCCAGCTCAGAGCCGGGCCTGGCCCACAGCACATTGCTTCCGTGGACAAGTGACAAGCTCCAACCAGGAAACAAAACAGCGGCCATGAGTGCTCTGTGCAGGTCACCCCGCTGAGCAGAGAAGGGCTCAGACAGGGTGTGTTCAGTGTGTCCCCACTGTGTGCTCCTCAGAAGGTCTCACCTGACCCCAGAATCTAAGTTAGTGTTCCTTTCTTTACTGTGGACGGCATCTGTAGCTCTCTGTCATGGCACTGGCCACATAAACCTATGTATATTTTATGTTCAAAATTATCAATTTAATGGTCAATTCTCCTTGATAGTGATAAAGACAAGGACACTCTAGTAGAGTTCCTCTGTCCAAGTCGGATGTCCAAGCCAGATGTCCAAGCCGGGGATGTCTCCATAGGGTTTAGTATGCTACCAATTCATCCAATACATGCTTTTTAAGTGCCCTCCGCACACAACATACTGTCTTAGACTTCAGTGAATAAAAATAAGATAGATAGACGGATAGTTTGCTAAATTAATACCAGACTCCAAACTGGACTATGCAACTGTATCAGTTCCTGTTGCTGCTCTAACAGACTGCTACACACCTAGTGGTTTAAAAACCACATAAAGCACCTCATGGTGGCACACACCTGTGATCCCAGTCCTTGGGAGGCTGAGACAGGAGGATCACAGGTTCAAGGCCAGCCTCAGCAAGTAGTGGGACTCTCATCAACCTATTGAGACCCTGTTTCAAAATATAAAAATAAAAAATAGGGCTGGGAGTATAGCTCAGAGGTAGAATGCCCCTGGGTTCAATCCCCAGTACCACTAAGTAAATACATACATACAAGGCTGGGCGTGGTGGCGCATGCTTGTAATCCCAGTACTTTGGGAGGCGGAGACCAGAGGATCCAGGTTCGCAGCCAGCCTCAGCTCTCTCTCCCTCTCTCTCTCTCTCTCTCCCTCCCTGTCTCTCTCTCTCTCTCTCTCTCTCTCTCTCTCTCTCTTTCTTTCTACCTAGTGAGGCCCTCTGCCACTTCG